>JAQFZY010000975.1:0-19330 GCA_034696285.1 Hypogastrura burkilli
ACATTCCTTAAGGGCTCCGGGCTCCCAGCTACCCTGGAGTCGGAGTCGGAGTCGGAGCCCTACCAGGGCTCCGGCTCCTATAAAAACCCGGAGTCAGAGTCGGAGCCCAATTTGCGGGCTCCGTAACCCTCGGATTCGGAACATGCGGCGCACTAGTACAAATACCTATTTATATTTAGATCTGGAAGTAGTACAGAGGTTTTGTAGTAGGTACTCCTATCAAACGATTATCCGTTATCCGGTTAGTTTAAATAATGATTTCCAAGGAGTCGCTCGGAATCCTACGCTTCCTCATCAAAGTGGCCTACGAAACGGGCTTAAGTCCACTAAATTGGGACGATCGTTTCGGGAATCTGGACCGGCCAAGCCGGTCCCTATTTAGGCGGCACTTTGGGGACATCGTATCCTTTCTCAATGTAACAGGCCTCGTCTGCCTCTGCTCAGTTATTCTGTTTAATATGACTACGAGGGGCTCCCTACTAGGCAGCTCAGGCACAGTCATTGTAATATGCTTCGTCTCTGCTTCCGCCATGTTTATTCTAATGTCCTTACTCGGTATATTCCTCAATTACGAGATACGGTGTCACGTCAATGCACTTCTCTTATTCAACTGGCGCATGGGTATGTTGTAGTTGTATGTTATGTAGATTTTACATTATATTATAAACATCACGACCAAATCGTTGGAGGGAATATATGTGTCTGTTTGTGATCTATCTCCTCCGAAACTATTCGACGGATTTCGATGAGTCGTACATCATTGATATAATTCTCCATCCTAATGGGTAGGCTGGGTTTCGTTGACCTTGGACCTCGAGGCCTTTGTCGATTAGTGACCGTTACGTGGAATTCCGATACTGATTTTGATTATGATGTGCTATAGTGGCCAAAGATGTGACTAAGTGGGTGCCAGAACTTATGAGCATATGCCCTTCGACCCTTGATTTGTAAAAAGTAAAAGTCGTGCCAAATTGGGAACAATATCAGCACTAAAAGAGTTTGTACGTTATCTTCTTGGAAATCGCTAGATCGATTAGGATTGTTTTAAAAAGTATTTTACTTCACGCCTACCATTACTCCTTGTATTTTGTATTCTTTACTTTCAGTTTGGGCTTTCAAAGTGGACATGTCAGGGCCTGACGGTCAGGAGGCTCTGTTCAAATGGGTGATCGGATTGGCGTATTCTTGTACCATGCTCATCCCGATCGGGACCATCCTTACGCTTGAATCCTTCCCGGAAGTCTTCCAATTGATTGGATTCCAGGATTCGGAAGCAATGAACCTCCTGCTCGGCTTCCTTGCTCAGTACTATGGTACTATTACACCGTCTTTCTAATTATTGGCCTCCCATCCATGGTCCCCTTCATTATGTATGCAAACACTGGGGTCTACTGGATTAGGAAATTAAGGTAAAAGGAAGTTTGCAAGGGAAAAAGCCATAAGTACAAATGGGAAAATACCGTCCGTCATGTCGACCCAAACTTTTACCAGTTACTACCTACTGACGTAATGCAGATACTTCCTACTGAGTTTCAAGTAAATATCTTATGAAAGACCCATTATTCACTTAAACGAGGTGAGATGTTAATGGACTATCCATAGGTACACACAAACAAGTGGCACATCAACTGAAAGCTAATTTTACGGTGATTCTGAAAATATAAAACACTGGCCCTTTTTGATCTAATGCGTTACGTCTGAAGCTCAAAATCTTACTTTGGGAATTGTCTTCAAACATTTTAATCTACAGGAGGCAATAGGTTAACCCAAAGGGCCATATATATTTTTCGAATACACGTAAAGTTAGCTTTCAGCTTATGTGCCGAAACCCGGGGTTTCAGTGAATCATATGTTGATTTTTGACTCTATTAATCTCCAACATGGTTCATACGAATACGATTGACCGTAACCTTGGTATAAGGTATCCGGTATACATCACTAGTCACTGGTAAAGGTTTGAGCGAAGGCGGTATTATTCAATTGACCTGTGTCTTGTCCTTAGCAGCCCGCACCGTAAATGTTAGAAAGTGCCGGACTACTGATGAATGATAAGTACCATCGCACTTCTCTCGTCCACAGATGGCGCCCAGGCATGACACGGATGGCATGTGTCAACTCCCGAATGCATTACAAAGCAATGCAAGTCGGGCACCAGCACATGATGGGAATTACGCGCTACGTCCTCCCGCCCTTCTTCATGCTCGGTTGCGTCTTTGCTACTTCCCTAGCCTACATTTTCATTGGTTATGTGGCTGAGCTGAGCTCACTGCTCCTAGCCACCATTTTACTATTTGGAATTGTGGAACAATTAGTGTGAGCCGGCTGCTCAGGGCAGTTAGTTCCGTGGTGGAACTATCCAAGGCGTTTCTTCGATCTTATACGGAGTCGGAAACCTTGAACGATTTGGAGAGAAAGGCTTACGAGGGTTGTACGAAGCTTGAAGTTCATATTTATCCATTCTTCTCAATACGGCGGCATACGTTTCTACTGATGCTCCATGTGATAGCAAACAACGTCACGGTCCTTCTCTTTACATTTAATAAGCTGGATTTTTTCAGCATTTTCTTCAAATAAATAATATAAATATTACAGTCGAGTCCATATGACTATTTTTACCTCTCTCATGCTCTTTCATGTAAATTGGTCACGCGGGGAGGGATTTTTTTTTACCCTTTATGCGAGGTATATTGTATATATCCTATAGATGAAACTCGAAGGGTCAAGATTTCTTGGATGGTTGCTTGGATACTTGTATTTAGGCATATTAGCTCTACTGGACCCTATAGTGAACACGAGAGTGGTTCAGAACTTGCCGTACCGCCACGGCAAGAACTGATAACGTTTACTATGTACAGTAAATACGGCATGTGGTTTAGCACCTATCAGAGTGTGCTTGGGCTGGCTGATTGTATGTAGCAGGGAAGCCGAAACGCGTGCGACTAAAATTTACCACCGATACATGATCACAGTAATAGGTAAAACTAAAATTTACCACATGCATCGTATTATTATATCATTTATACTGGAGCCTGCTAGCCTCAAATAACTAGCCAACAAGCCCGCGCTAACGCGGAATCAGCAACTATATTTACTACAGCTTTCTACCGTACGCGTGCCATATAATATTTCAATTCAATAAATTATCGCGAATGGCATGTGTACTCTAGACATTTTTAGAAAATATAGTTGCTGATTCCTTGTTAGCGCGGGGCTTGTTGGTTAGTTGTATATATACGCCATGAGCAAGAATGTCCCGGCAGGCCGATTTTGCGAGATTACGGATATGAAATAAACTCAATTGTCAACGCTAGTATCCGGTAGTACTTAAGTTTCTCATAGGTATAAGAATAAGAAGACCGGAAGTACATCGCCACATTGAATCAAGTCATTGTGCTTCAGAAAGAAATCAAGTGTGAAAAGTATTTACGTAAAGTAGAGCCAGAGTCTACTCGTTGTACTTGCTTTCTGAGACAGCTCGGTTAGCTAAACTCGAAAAATAGGAGAAACTTCAGTTATTCAAACTGAAAAATACGGCCTTAATACATCAACCGAATTTGTCTGTTTGTTTTATTGAAATAAAATCAACATCCCAAAACAGGGTCATTACGTTGCCTTTTCTCCAGGAGTACATATCCATTACTTGTGGCACCTAATTAAATAGATTATAAATCATTATATAATACTAGATTTCTAACCAATAGATTCTAAACCATTTGTGGTGGCCAATTTAAGTTTTGGATTTGACAACTGATAAGCAATATCAACTGCTACATAGATACCTTAAAATTCGCTTGCGCCTTGTAGCAAAGCCGTCTGCACGGCGTCTCACAGCTAGTTCCATATTTAATTCGCGAACCCTGTCGCCCGATCCCTTCCTCCATTCTCCAGGAACATAGCCATCCCCTACTCAGTTTCAGGAATTCAGTTCTAAACTTCCTGCCCATTGCGCAGTAAATGACAACGTTTACTGATGAGTTAAGCACGACAAGGAGGCAGGCCACTAGTTCAATTTCCGACGTGTCCTTTTCCACAAATAGGAAGCTATTGTAGCCGAGATAATGGTAGCTCTGATAGATGAACAGGAAGTAGTAGAGGACAATGAGGCTATGAATCAGGTTGCAGACTATGAAGATGGCGACGACGCAGACTAGCATACGCGTTACGGAGCTCTCGCCAACTTTGTCATGCTCATTCTCGGAGTTGAGCTTTCGGAGGCGGCACGGGCTCGAGCTAGCCGACGTAATGTCTGCACGAGCACTGTTTGTCACCTTCACCTGTGGGAAACCAAACAAATTGTGATGAGGCCGATACTTGCCACATTCCTCCAACAAAACAAAGCCGTGTAAGTAGCCGGCAAATGATCCGGAAATTTTCTCAACATCGCATCGTAAATTAGTACCTGTCTCCAAATCTTGAAGTTGAGGGACACGAGGAGCACAAAGGGTACCAAGTACATGAGAGAACACCAGAGCCAGCAATGATAGTGAATCCGATAGTTGGGGAAGCGCACAAGCTTAGCTTCGTAATGGGAATTCCATACTGGGGAGTGAACCTCAAAGTCCCACTCGTAGGACTCAAACCATTTGGGAAGATTGATAACTATTGCGAAGACTGTGGCGCCGAAGGAGGGGCCAGGCTAGCCCGCTTCATTGTAAGCAAGTGACGGGCGTGGAGCGGCCAGCAAACTGCGACGTATCTCTCCAAAGTCACCAAAATGGTCGCATATACTGCGCCAGTGTATGCTGGAACAAAGAACACAAAGTTAAGGCTTGGACGAAATATCATAATTAATTGATTGATTGAATACCTATTACATGGATTTGAATACCTATTATAATACTAATTGCATACCTGTTTGATTCAAAGGGTAGAAATAGTATATTTGTAGATTCTTGAGAAGCCTTTCCGCCTCCGGATGGGCATCCTTATAAAGACTATTCACTTGTCCAAATATTTCTAGTCCAAAGAGCGTGTAGGGCACGAGGATGACGGAAGTGCCCAGAACCATCGTGTCACAGAACGTGAGTAGGAGCAATATGGAGGACGTTGAGCTCCGCATTTCCTTCCTCGACAACACAATTGCATTAATAATGTTCCCGACTATCCCGAACCCGCAAATGGATCCCACGAGTACAGGATACGAATAGAAGAGGACGATGTTGAGGAGCGGGAACGAGTCCAGATCCTCCGTACTAACGCTCTCCCACTCATCCGCCTTGCTCGCCCTCTCCAGAAGTATCAAGTCCGATCCCGTGTCCACCTCAATGCTCCGCAAAAAGGCGGTAACCTTAATAAAGTCCGCCGTCATTCTCGTCGGCTTCCAATTGAAATGAAAATATAGGGACGTCGCGTAGGTCTTGAGGAGCCGGCGGACCTGTTTCGGAGCCACTTCATAGTAGAACGAGAACCCGGCACTGTATTTGAAAGTATCGGAGAACTGGGCCAGGATCCTGAGGTCAAGTGACTCCTTCTGCTTCACAATGAGGCTCTGGAGTCTCTTGAACTTGATCGGAAAGCTCTGTGTGGCCAGGACGCCGTCCCCAAGCTGTAAGTGCGTGAGCCTTCCCTTGGGGATGTGGGAAAGGTCAATTGAGGCGTTCGATATAACGAGAGACTCCAGGTTAGTCATGGTCTCCAAATAGTTGGTTCCCGCAGTTGCGTTCACAAAGTGGACCGAGTCCAGCTTAAATTCCCGCAAGAAATTAAACTTCTGGATCTGCGGAGAATAGTTCCCCGAGTTCATTGTGACGTTCCTTAGAATTAGCTCGACCAGACTGCCTGAGGCCAGGAGCGAGACGTCAATTTCTAGGTCCGGCATTTGTTCGAGGCTTAGGCGTCTCAGCTCACGGCACTTACGCATAATATCCGAAAATGACCCGTAACGAAAAATAACTTCCCGGAGTTCAAGAAGTCGCAATTTTTCTGGCACCAACGGTACGTTGATCAGCGTATGATAGGCCTGAAGGTTAGTGTACTGGGAGCCGGTCAAGTATTGGAGCATGTCAATCCCGATCCCAGAAACACTTGCACGCTCCTGTCCAGGCACATTCTGAACGTGGATGATGACATTTTTGAACTTGTACGGGATCTCGTTCGTGTGCCCAATTGTGAAGGACTTGAAGTTAGGGCTGATTCGAGAGTACGAGGAGGAACTGTGTAAGGATTCATTCAACGCATTAGGCTTTTACTTTTAACGTATATTACTATTACATATGGTTTAAACAGTATTACATTGGGAGTGAGCAACTCGGAATCGGGCCATCTATGAATAACGTCGCCAAATAGGGGATGATGGGGGTTTAGAAAGTGTGACGAAGATCGACGTACCGGTGGGTGTAAACTGGCTTTCTTGACGCCTCCGATAGTTTATAAATCGCCTACAAATCACCAGAGACGTATTATATTTAATTCCGAATTTTATTCTCAGAATAACTTTACATTCTGGTGTTCACTTGGGGAGGATATAAATCCTTTTTTTCGACGTCGATTAAGGGTGAGGATTTAGAATCTTCAGCGAAAGTAACCAAGGGCGGAGCGTAGGTAAAATATTTAGTTTATTTTGGCGAATTCGTTGATGGATATATATATATAGTACAGTCCAGAGGACCAATTTTGACCCAAGGGGGTTACATTTGGTCCGGATCAAATTTAATTCCCCGGGGGGTCTATTTTGGGTCCCCGGAGTTCTATGTAAGGTCTCCGTGGTTCTATTTTGATTCCCGGAGGATCTATTTAGATATTGGGGTCAAATTTGAGCCATATGGGGTTAAATTTAACCTCCTGGTTTTTTTATAGGCAGCGGCAGCGCACACATTTTGTCATAAGTTGTCCAAAATGCTTTAGGTAGTCCACAAAACCAAAATCTAATTTACCTTGCCATTTTTTCTGAGCTCTACTTTCTACGAAATTGAAAATATGGACTATCTCTCATTCATTGAATTGAAAGATTTCGCATCGTCAGTTATACGTACGAACATCGCAATTATTTTTTGGAGTGATGTGAACTCAAGCCGATGTGCTCTCTATTCGCTTGGGCAATTTCAGAACTCTCCAGGTAACGCGTTCTCTCTAATAACCTTAGTCACACCGGTCGACAACAGTATATCTATACAAGAGTACAGTACGCCAATGGAGCGGTCGTCAAAGTTGACCGAAAGTGCCCGTACACTTTCACGGGAGGTGGTATGAATGTGTTTGGCTAAAATACACCAACATTATTTTTATACTCATTACTATGGATATGATTATGATATTACGATTTGAAATACTATGATTTCTACTCTATTTGGCGTTTGAAATTAGTACTACCTACGTTGATTGTCTTTTGTAACCAGAAGGCTGAAAGGGACAAGTTAGTACGTAATGTGAGCTTATATTGTAGTCTACATTTTAACTTTTTATCGGTAGGTATTTACGTTAGACAGGAATTCTCAAAGTACAGGTCCTTTATGATGTTATGCTCTAATTTCTCTCTGTCCACACGTACAGTGTTAAGTTAGCCGAACTGTTAAGTAATATATTGTTACTGCCTAAGAAATACTACGAAATAGAGTACATATATCAGTTGCAGACCCAATCTGGGTCCGGGTTCACCTCTCCCTGATTTGGCCGTTTTTTAACGTTAAAGAAAGCGTTCTTTCTGGCTCCATCGTGTATAATATTTCTGTCTAGTTTAAGTAGGCTAAGGCAGTTTGATTTTGGTAGTTGAGTAGTTCACTTGAATACTGGCTCTCTGTCATTTATACTCGCTGCTGTATTTAGTTTCGAATACTTGATGTGAGAAAATAGTAAACCACAAAATACATTTTATACTGAGTATAACTTGTCCCAGTTTTCTGAAAACTAGGTGGTCCTTCGTATATTCGCGAACTCTATGTAATTTTTTAGTAAAGTTGAGGCTAAAAGTTAGACCCCAAACAATAGGGTAGTAGTAATACATAGTAAGGGATAGGCTTTTAACTATTCACCAGCTACGCTTATGAGCATTAACCAGATAGAAAATTGATCACCCACGTTAACTCTATATTTAGATCACATACGGGGGTTTAAGAAAAAAAGACCTAAAAAGGTAACAAGTCAGGTCTCTATCGAACGGTCTGGTGATGAGGGTTAGAGTGAATGACAATTGGATATATGGCTGCCAATGTGACGACTAGAGGTCAAATATGGTAAAATTTGACTAACTTGTAACAAAAGTAACAACAAAATGCATACATACTTAAGCAACAACTCAATCTAACAATCTAAATTCACGTAGTTTTTTAGAGTAAATAGTAACTAAGACTCGGCCGCTGGTCACGGCTAGGCTAGAGGTGTCCTTACTCAAAGAGTAGATTATATGTGTCTTTAAAATCTGGTTTATTATACTTCGTGCCGAACTTTGGTTCTACTAATTTTATAGTCTTTTTAATCGAGCAATTCGGGTGCAGAAGGTCCACTTTAGACTTCACTAAAGACAGAAAGACTTTTATCCGAATTAAAAATAAGGATTTATTTTCAAAGAATAAAAGTAGACAAAACAGAATCACTGAGTCTAGATCTAGATCCGTACAAGAAGAATGATAGCTCAATACTGCCGTCTCTTCCCAGCCCCTTTCCGAATGAGCCGTTTGCTGGACGAGGACGGAAGGGAAGGAGGGAGGGAAAACAATACAATTAGACCAAAATCCAATTCATACATACACACAAAAACGGAGTGAGACAGGCAAGTTTCAACCTAAGGAGGGTATAGGGTCCAATTTCTTTCAAAACAGTTCACAATGACATAGTGTAGCCTATTTAAACTTTCCTGGAACAACACTAATAAAGTTTTTAGACTAACTGTAACAAATATAATGAAAATTACATAGATGCTCAAAAAGGTTAAAAGTAAGATATAAACATATGCTGCGTCGACGACACGAGTTTATAATGGTATATATTCGGAAAAAGTGCTTGTATTGAAAAATATTAAACTGTGAAAAGTCAAATAATGGTGAAAAGAGGAACTTTGCTAAGTTCGGGTAGCCAAAAGTTCCAGTGTACCTGCGGAAGAAGAGCATGGCCTCGAACTCCGCTTCAGAGTTTATGGAAAACTCCCGCGTATTGTCCAGCACGATCCGCTCAAGATGAGGCAAGTGGATTTTTGAAGTAAAGGGCTTCCGCCATTAGGACCGTCTTATGTTAATGCTTTCTAAGTTGGCGCAGTCCTTAAGAGAATTCAACAGGACATCTGGCTTGAAGTTAACAAGAAAGAGCTCAATGTACTTCAGCCGCAACTTATTAATTCCGGACGGAACTTCGGTAAAGACCACTTTCTCAAAATCGGATCCATGCAGAATGAAGCTCTCTTCCTGTGGAAAAGACAATATTTTTTAGCATGGTCGGTAGCTCATACCTACACGCACGGCCTATTGGACGTATATATGAAGAATAGGCTAGTTCTGCCCGGGTACCGTGACTAAAAACGTGTACAGGCGGTGAGAGCCGAACTAACAATTTCCCTCATTCACAATGCACGGTCATGTTTAACATCATATCTAATTAGATGGGCATCGAATTAGCATTTCAGAGCCGTGTGGGTGACCTTAGCTCTATAAGCACTTCTAGTTTAGCACTATGTTTAAGAACATATGGGCCCGGCTAGACCAGCCTATTTTAAAAATGTACATTCAAGTTGGCCGTGCTACAGAGGACAGAATTTCCAGTTTTCAATAATGCTCAGATGCATGAATTTAAGTTTTACAAAGACCAAAGCCCAACCTGAGACCAGTCTAAGCAGGTAATTACATCTAATAACCGCACCTTTGAATTTTCAAGACTTCGATATTCAATAAATAAACATTAATTCAAGTTAGGTTTTTTAATTTTAAATTTAAAGAGCTTCATTGATATTTTTTTACGGAATGGAAACATTAGTTCATATTTAGTTTATGTAATATTACAACTCATTTATTACAATTTCATCATATTCAGAACAATCACTCAAGTTTTAATCGACCCAAATGCCCGGTTCGTGTCTCTCGCTGGAAAATGGCACACATTAACGTATTTTTCTTTTAAATTGATCGATATGAGCAAAACTAAGCAAGTTTAAGTAAATATTAACGATTACTTAGCTTAAAAAGTACTATTCATTCTCGGTATTACAACAGCAGCGGACAAGTTGAATGTAGTTTATTTTCTTAACGTATTTAAGTACATTGTTTTTTACTTGTTTACCGGATTCCAATGTGCTTGCGGGTCCTTTTCCTCTCTGGAAATACGAACTTGATTCAGAAATACGGATACAATTAAATTTAAAAATATTATATAATCCATTCTATTACCTATTGGAAACTGGCTCAATGTCGACCTACACACTACCTATTTAGGTTTTACGTTAACACTTATTTAAAGTTCGGCTTCAGCAATTCAAACGGTTCCATCTAAGCATGGTGCTATTGTAATATGTATAAATAAATGCATGCATGCAGGATTATATGACGGAGTTCCCAAAGGAAGTAAGAAGTCCGTCCACAAAGAGACCGAGACTTTGACAATTGGTTAAATCTAGACGGAAAACCGCAATCGGGAACACGGAATATTATGGAGATTATTACTCTTTCTCTAGAGATACGCAAAGAACATTAATATAGCGAACTTTTTATGTATGGTGAACGGAAGGATCAACAGTATTAATTACCTTCACTCAGATGCCACAAATAGATTAACACAATTTTCAACCCCGAATGACTTTTTATTATATCGCATAGCTCATTGAAAATAACAATCTTTTATTACTGCGACAACGAAGTTTCAATGGTTATGCACTCGTTGTAGTAGTCTATCCGTCTGTGACGCTGCTTTTGAAGCGAGCATTGGTGTATATCACAATTAGTAATTACCGTAGCGCATTTGTAAGCGCTATTGTCCCGAAAAAAATTAGTTCGTCACACCCGGCAAAACTGGGCCCATCTAAACCTGATCCAAGTGATACTGTCTTCAAGAAATCAAAATCAAATAAAGTTTTTCACAAATAATTATTATTTGTTACAAAAAATACGAATATACTTACCGGGATCAAGTCTTAAATGGGGAATCCTGACTATTATGTGAAGCCTCTGTTAACTAGGTGCATATTGGTTTTAAACACCACTTTTTTTTGTAATTTAGCGACTTCTGTCTTAAACAAACGATACCAAAAAATTATGATAGGTTTATCCACTTCATCATGAATCATGATCCTGAAAAACATACTAATATTTGCCAAATGCTGAATGGTGGGATGGATTTCGAAAGAATCGGAGAAATAAATTAATTATTGATAATTTCTGATCAAGAGAATTCTGATACTTATTTCCTCAACTTTCTGGAGTAGTTATATTACGAGCTACAGTAATCCTTAGAACAATATTTTTGCGACAGGAAAAATATTACTTATTTAGGAAACAGCTTATTATAGAAAATGTTTCTCTTTAAGGAAAAAATATTACTCGCCCATGCAAAAATATTACTCGGTGAGGAAAAAAATTACTGTTTCAGGAAAAATATTTCTCGGTTTTAGTTAATGTGTTTGAAACCTCCTCTTGGTTTATTTTTTCGGTTTCTTTGTTAACTTTATATATTCAAGTTAGGTTAGGTTAGATTAAGAAACATTTAGATAGGTAAGGATATTTTCAGGCACGATTTTTACATTCTCAGGCGCGTTTATTATTATTCCTGAGATCGTCACATTTTTTACTAAATCGGCAATATTTTTTCATAAGAACGTCACATTTCTTCCTGAGCGAAAAATACAAGCCGTAATCATTTCCGTGTAATATGTACTAAAGGCTCATACATTCGCCTTTTATTGTATATATGGTATGTATATTTTGCAGTGTATTGAGTTGGACTACTGTATGGAACACCGAACGTTATTCGACTCTGGGCGCTATTCCTAATATAAAATATAATTCAACGGTTAAAAAAACAGCTAACATTCCATTAAACTTCAAACAGGGTCTAATCCTATCTTACTTATAATAAAGTGCAGAAATACCATTCACCAGCAAGTGCCAACTCCACTGGGATTTTAACCAAATCGACTTGAGGCTATCTGCATAACTAAACCTTTTTCGTGACTACGTTAAGTCACTTCCACAATTATACCATTCCTGTCCTGTCTGTATTTGCTCAATATTACGATTTTTTCAAGGTCCACCAGACGAGAATAATGCAACCCTCTATACGTAGCGAAGGACAAGGCAGTTAATACCCACAATTTGCCCGCCTGTTCGATATGCCTAAAACACGATATTCTTATAGGAATGTTGATACTCAACAATTTTAAACGGGCACTAAAACTGTATCTCGACTACTTGACCCTCTATGGGTCGCCAAAGCTCACATATGTGAAGAAAGGCCCGTCTGTTAGATTAAGTTCTAAGTCGTCATTTTGACACAAGCTTTGATGCTGAGACGATTTAAATTGGCGCCAAAGCCAGGCTCCTTGACCCATTATGGGTCATCAAAAGTCGCGTGTGAAAAAAAGCTCGTCTGTTAGATTTGGTTGCAACTTGGTACTCTGACCCTTCCTTCGATGCTGAACAACCTTTAAATGGATATCAAAGCAGAATTGACCTTCTACGAATCATTTGATTGTTTCCCGATGCGACTTTTCGTGCCCAGTATTAGCTCAAGATGTTGTGATACAGCTTTGGTGCCCATTTAAATTTTGTTCGGTATCAAAAATTGTGTCTGCATCCTAGTTGAAAAGAATCCAAAATATGGACTCTTTTTGCGCCCCATTAGTGACCCATACAGGGCCAAGGAGTCGAGATACAACTTTAGTCCCCATTTAAACGTTGTTCAGCATCCGAAGTTCTACAAGAATATTGTTTTTTATACAGATAGAACTGGTAAGAATTTCTTGTAGATTAAGTGCCTTGTCCTTTTGGCTCTAACTTCCAGTCCGTAGAACAGGTTATCTGCTGGTGCAGCATATATTTATACCTTATGAAGGAGATTATGGCTAGGGTTAGGAAATATGCTAAGTAGGTTCAGATGTAAATCTTAGTCAAGTCTGGATTCGTGAGATATTGAAGAGCTGTTACTCTTGATCTGGTTTGATTCGTGGAGAGATTAACACAAAATATTCCACTAAGGAAGCTTTATTCAGGTAAGGCATTTCTGTGAGTATTACTACATTTGTACTGTAATCGATCAAGTTCCGTCCGTGCTGTGCCCTTAGAGGAACAAATACGTTGCCAAACTAGTGCTCCGGAACTCTTTCCTAGAGATGAACGAAACGTCATCCAGAAAAGTCGTATTTTTCTATTTTAATGCTATTCCTATTTCTAAGCACATGACTCACGAAGTTCAATGTTTAAAAAAATCATTCCAAGCGTACCACTGTGCATGGGCTGGGGCAACCGAAACCGAGGCAAACTGAAGTTGACCGGGGTCTTGGGGTCACCGGTAAGTCGGAAAACTGGTTTGTAACATGTATTATTACACCCCAAACCTGTACAATAATTTTTAAAGTTCACACGGCATTGTTTGGTCGGGTTGACCCGGTGACCCCCAGAGGTCAACATAACGAAAAATAGTTCCTAACGTATTACCCCACATGGCCTGGGACATCCGAATCCAAACTAACTTAAATAGACCCTAGGTGACCCTTGCGGGTCATACCGGGGTCATGATGTCACTGGTAGGCACGAAAATGGGTTTCTCACATGTATTAATGCTCCACAGGCCCGTACGATCATTTTGATATACCACGTGACATTGTGTGTTCGGCATGACCCTGGAAGACCTTTCGGGATCACCGGTGGGTCACGGTTGGGCCAAATGTCGGGTCTAGCAATATTGTCACCCTCTGTATGCCATACTAGTAAATTTAATATGCCACATGGCATGGTCAGTTGTCCTCGGTTGACCGTTTTGGGTAACCGGGACTAAGGGGGGGGGGGGCGGGTCTCGGGTAAGTCAAGTCTTATTTTGCATTACATATCCGTGATCATGAGGTGAAGACGTAAATGTTGATGTGCCGCATGCCATAGTTTTTGAAATTTACTCACAAGGTATTTTTTGGGCAACTTTGACCCTTGTTTGAGGGTCGAGGGTTCATTTGCCATGGTGGGATCATTGATATTTAGAATATACGCAAAAAGTTGAGTCTAGAGCCGGTCAGACCCTGGTCGTACATTGGTTTGTGTCAATTTTAACATCCCATGTGTTATAGAGTTTGGGCTAACGGGCTAAGTATAATCCTATATATAATTGCGCTAGGTCCGACTATATATATTTATTTGTACCTATGTATATATGCAAACATTTCTGTCAACAGCTGGCAACTCCCGGAAACCGTTGTTGTTAGGACACCTCGCTAATTGGCACTTCACCCATCTTCATGTTCTTGATAGAAACTCAACTTCTGAAACGTGGTTTGTTTGTGTCGTTAAATACTTGGGGTGCTGTAGTAGTCAGTAGTCAATACAGAATACTTCTGCAATCCTCGACACGTTTTTGTGGGTTTGTGGTAGAAAATACATTGTAAGTTGAAACCGAACGAACCTCCTATGTAGGATCATCTGCTTGGCTCGCACTTACGATCTAAAAGGCTCCACCAATATTGTTCGAGGCGTACGTTTTACGTGAAAGTTCTAAACTTTCTTTCCCTTGCATATGAGATGTGTTAGTGGGAATGCACAGACGAGGAAGATTGACTTCCGGGCACACCCTCTACTCAGTCCAAACCAAAATTTCAAACCTTTTTGTCAAAAGTCAAGTTACGCGCACCTTCACCTACAAACTCAAACAAGTCGCTCGGAGTTGATTTCAATTACAAACGGATTTGATTTGTTGGTTTGGATAATAGTATTACGGATGATTTGATCGCATATTTCTCTAGCGCTTTTTACGGATCAGAGTCGAATTATCGCACGCATGATTTCAAGTATTTCAGAAAATATATATCTTTGACTAGCCAACAAGCCCCCGCCCTATGACTAAAAAAAAACAATGACTAAGTATTCATTATATTCAAACAGACTCTCACAGTCTGTTTGAACAATGTTTATGTTTACACAGTCACAGTCACTGTTTATGTTTAGAAAATGTAGTAGCTGATTCCGCGTTAGGGCGGGGCTTGTTGGCTAGTTCTAATAATAATTGCCTTAACGGTCGTTGTGCGTTCGTCAATATTTACTTAATGGGACCGGAACCAGGTTGTAACGAGGATTGTATTGGATTGCGCATTACAACTCTACACCTGTAAATATCTGTCTGACCGCCCACACCCGACTGTCACTACCAGTTCAAAATTTGCGCGACCTTTTCTCGCCCTTAAGTCAAAAGACAAGCAGGTGCCGGGAAAACTCAAACACGAAATCAATAAAACAACATCTCACATTTTCTCCAGGATTGAGAACTGAAAACACTGACTGACGTACTACCCCGCTATTTAAAGTTAATTAATCTGTTTACTTGAGTAATCAAGTATATCTACATTTCAAACTCCCAACCTATTTGGTCAAATCCAGAAACTGAAGAGATTGCGTTGTGGCAGAGGCTCGTCTAACTACGTCTTATAATTATTTCTAGGGTGCATGGGCCATTGGGCCATGCGTGTGTCTGTTTTAGTTGAACTGCTGATAATGGTTGTCCATGCACCCTAGAAATAATTAGAAGACGTAGTTTGTCGTTCCGCGTTAGCGCGGGCTTGTTGGCTATTCTAACAAGAATAGCCTCAAATGGTCGCTGTGTGCCCGTTCGTCAATAAAAGTATAAACAATAGGGGGCAATATTGCGGGCGCGTTGTTAGGGAATTTGGATTAAGAATAGGGGGCATTGGCAATCGGCATGGACATGTTAGTGTCAGTGTACACTCAGTAAATAGATCCTCTTTCATAAATACTACTATCTGTACAACTACAAGACAACCAATAGAGGCGCCGGGAAAACTAAATTCTTCAAAAAGTGAAGAAAAGACCCGGAAGTCGTAACACATCGCACACTTTCTTTTGATTGAGAACTCAAAACGCTGACTGACTTACGACTCTGCGCTATATTAAAGTTAATTATTCTGTCCACTTGAGCATATAGTGCCATTTAGTCAAATCTAGAGATTTAAAAGACTTTGACATAGGCTCGGGGACGGGATCATACCAAAGGCCGAAAAATGTGATACTTTTAGCCAACAATAATATACATATTTAAGTGGGAAAACATAAAACTCCAGTTACTAACACGTAATGTATTTTCTATTGGATATTTACGTGTTTATATGGGTTGGTTTGACATATTTTTAGTCGAATGCAGTGTTAACATTTAAAAACTTTCCTTTAACTAGCTAAACAAGCCCGCGCTAACGCGGAACGACTAACTCCGTCTTCTAATTATTTCTAGGGTGCATGGGTCATTTGTGCGTTTGTTTTAGTTGAGCTTCTGACAATGCACCTTAGAAATAATTAGAAGACGGAGTTAGGCGTTCCGCGTTAGCGTGGGCTTGTTAGGCTAGTTATTTATATAATTCCGCTAACCGGTCTTGGGTGTTTCTGCGTTCGTCAATAAAAGTATAAACAATACAGGCCTTTTGCATGGGCACGTTGTTGTGGGGATTTGAATGACCAATAAAGGGGATTGGCATAGACATGTCAGAGTGTACACTCACTAACTGGATCCTCCTCACTAAATATTGATACAAGACACCCAATAAAGGTACTGAGAAAACTCAAACCTTATTAGGAAGGAAAGAAAAGGCAGATTGAAGCCGAAACACATCTAACACTTTCACTTTATTGATAACAGAAAACACGAACTGACGTACTACTCTGCGCTATATTAAAGTTAATTATCCTGTTCACTTGAATGTTATCAAGAATATCTACATTTCAAACTCCCGGGCCATTTGGTCAAATCCAAAGATTCAAATGACTGTGGCAGAGGCTCTTGACGGGATCCTGATCCTGCCAAAGGCCATAAAATGTAACACTTTAAGGCTGACAATATCCATAGTGAAGCGGGCAAGCATAAAAACTCCAGTCACTAACATGCCTTGTATTTTCTCTCGGATATTTGCATTTTACGATTATATGGGTTTTGGTTTGACATATTATTAGTCGAATGCTGTATTAACGATTTAAAGTATTCCTTTAACTAGCAAAACAAGCCCTCGTTAACGCGGAACAGCTAATTCTCATGTCTTCTCTGCAGGTTCTTACATGCCATCTATTTCTGTTTGTTTCTTAAATATTACTTGCAGCGTCTAGCATAACAGTTCGTAGGTACTTTGTTTCTGTGACATGGTTTGCTAAGATCACACCATTTGTAGAGTTACGTAATGTATTTATTTACTAAAAATATTTGTACTAATTAGTTCCAAGCGTAGAGCCAAACCCGCTAAGCAGCGGAGCCGCGTGCGCAAGTATAAGACACGAGCCGAATGCGAGGTCGTAACTTGTATGTTATGTTTTCCCGGAGGGATACCTGGGGTATTGAGTGCCTCCTGTACTAGACAGTGGCTGGTCAAGTCCAGGTATCACCTGGACCAGTCTCAAACATTAGAGACCATTTCCATGCTCCATCGAATGTTTTTCGTCACCCAAATTCTCGCATGTAGCACTGGCTTTTGACATCACAGAGGGCCGTGCGTCACTTTGTGCGGCATGGGCGGTGTATTGGCATGATTCCCCAGACATGTGCCAGCATTTTTTATCGTATTAGATACGATAACTACCACGAGAGTATGCTGGTCCTTATTGACGATTTACATTATTTTTCTCTGGGAGTGATCCACGTTGAGTATCTCACCAGAGCCAACCTGTATCCCATCCACTGACCCCTGTTATTGGAGCACTCAGGCCTACTATGACATGAATCATTACCAGACCGAGTATCGCTCAAACAACTGCTGAGCCAGTTGGGAGGGCACATAATATAGCCAGGTTTGACACCCAACAGCGTGGTCTCAAGTCTGTTCATATCGGAGATTGAAGTCTACCGGCTGAGCCATACAGGCTCCTGTAGGAAGAGGACATACTACTTTCACGTCCATTCAGACATTGTTCAAAAGTGCTCCACGCTTCAACCAGTGCAATATTTTCCCCAACTAACCGTTGAGTGACCCGTAGAGGGTCAAGGTGGGAAACTAATTTAGCCCGTAGAAGTATATCCATCTGAGGACCATTTCCCCATTATTTTCGATATCCTTTAAGCCTAGTTCATTTGATTTTTTTTTCAGTTCCAGGCAATGGACGGCAGGCCATCAACATCAACCCAGCACGTGGTCGAGAAGCTCCAGAGCTTCAAGTACGACCTACCCTTCCGTGTCAAGCCCTGCGGATCCACCACACGGAACACGAACGTGGATGGAAGTGACATTGACATCAATCTAGAGCTCGGAATCCCACCCCTCTCCAACTTTCAATGTTTCCCCGAAAACAATGCCTTGCTCCTCTCCACTAACCCAAAGTATTCCATTCCCACCACTCGGAAGTACGCAATCGATTTTGCCAAGTACAAGAAGGAAGTCTTCAAGTTTAAGCTGAGCCTCTTTCACTGGCTTAGTGAATTCAAGGAATTCACCGTTAAGAACTCTAGCACCGTGATCAAGTTGGTCTATCTGGGAGAGAGCTATGACCTGGCCCCATGCCTCTTGTACGACTTTCACGGGGAGGGATGGGTCCTGACCGGAACGGCCCTGGTCCGACCTGGCGGGGGCCTAACGCTCAATTTCAATGAGGCCTTGCGGAAGGGAGTGGAAGCAAGAGAGGCGGAAACTGACGGGACCTTTAATAAGCTCGTCAAGGCAATGAAGGGACACACGGAGGACTGCGTCGTAAAAGTCCCTTCATTCGGACTGGAGAGTCTACTACTTACCCTGCCCAGAGACGTATTGGCGGAGCGTAGAGAAGCAGCTCGGGCCGTCGTCTATGTTGCGGCTTATATATTGGAAAATACTTTATCGAAATACGAAACATTGTTTTGTCCCGATGACATTGTGAGAATTAGCTCCATTCTGCCAGAAACACATGCCGAGGCCTTCCTCAAGTTTGTTCTCAAGGGATCCTTTTCTAGCAAATTGTAAACTGTAAGTATCTGTACCTATACGACGCAAAATTATATTTGAATAAAAAATGCACCAGAAAAAGTGCAAGCTCACCCTGCGCGGATGTGCCCGACAAAGGAGGAAACAACATTTATCCAGAGTTCAATACTTAATTTTAATTATCACCAATTGAGTCCTTTAAATATGTTATATTTAGTTTTATAATTATCGGTTGTCTGCGAAGGGCCCAACGCAATTAAATATTGTATGTAATCGGAAATATTTTAACCTTTCTATACGTAAGAATATAGGCGGAGGAATGTTTTAAAACGAAAC
>JAQFZY010000976.1:0-19328 GCA_034696285.1 Hypogastrura burkilli
CGTCCCAGGCCCAATGAGCCCTTCCTTGGCCTCCTTTCGTGGCGTCTTCAGGCTGCTTCCATCTACATTGATTGGGCCGGGTGAGCTGAGCGTCGATGGAATCCCTCTACTCCCCGGTGAGGCCAGAATCTTGGCTGAGCCTGGGCTCATGATCTTGGGTCGGTGAGTAGTAGGAAAACGGCTCAGGTATTCGACCGAGGGTCCATTTCGTCGTGCGTCTTCTGTGGATGAAGATAAGCTCAGGAAAAGGTTGAGGAAATGGAAAATGTTTCTCCAATTATTGAGCTTGACTCCTTACCTGGGACAACAGTTTGGGCGTCCAGTCCAGGTCCAGGCGTAACATGGGTTGGGGTCATGGGCGGAAAACACAACAGCTTCCTGGCTCTTTCGAATCGGGAAAGGGGGGGCGTGCCAACGGGCTTCGTCAGGTTTTCAGCGTGTTCCAGAATTAACGGGGCATTGTTCTCTTTGAGTTCTTTCTGGGAGGCCTCCAGCTCCAACTGACTTAAGCTTGGAACAGGCTCAGGTCCAGGAAGCTTCGTGGTGCTCTTAAATATATACTTCGGGATGTTCTTAAAAACGGGCTTCGTAACACGAACAACGGGTTCGCTGCTGTCATGACTAGGCGTAGCGTCTTCCTCATCTGTCCCTAGCTCACTCTCCCCGTCCCATGAATCCGAGGACTTCGACTCTGAAAAGTTGACAATAAATGTTAGTTTTAATAGATGGTTAGAACTAGGATCCGTTAACCAATGCCTGTGGATCGTGGAGTAGGATTGGTTGGAAGGATTTACCTGATACTGGAAGAGGACCTTGGTCCTCTAGCTTGGTCCACTGCCTCCCAGGCCCAATGAGCCCTTCCTTGGCCTCCTTTCGTGGCGTCTTCAGGCTGTTTCGATCTACATTGATTGGGCTGGGTGAGCTGAGCGTCAGAGGAATCCCTCTACTCCCCGGTGAGGCCAGAATTTTGGTTGAGCCCGGGCTCATGATCTTGGGTCGGTGAGTAGTAGGAAAGCTGCTCAGGTATTCGACTGAGGGCCCGTTTCGTCGTGCGTCTTCTGTGGATGAAGATAAGGTCCGGAAAAGGTTGAGGAAATGGAAAATGTTTCTCCAATTATTGAGCTTGACTCCTTACCTCGGTCAACAGTTTGGGCGTCCAGTCCAGGCCCAGGAGTAACAGGAATTGGGGTCATGGGTGGTAGGCAATTCCCAAAGGGGATCCTTCCCCCTTGCACCTTTGGGAGGTCAAGTGAGGGCAACGCGAACCTTGTTGGGTTCATTCGTCCCCCTGCACTTCGTCCCCGTGTCCCTGCCTCTCTGTACTCGTCGACCAGTGGTTCCATCCACTGACTCTCCTGCCGCTGGGAGGCCCGGGCGTGGAGCTCCTCTGCGGCCGTCCGGAGGCCCATAACGGGCTTATTGTAGGCTTGAGGGCCTGCTGCCCATTTCTGCCAATGAGCTGAAAAGTTCATAAGTGCTGATTAGAATATGGAACCGTGAGCCCATTACTCTGGACTGAGGTAAGCAGCCTGGAGTAGGATTGGGTGGATGGAAGGACTTACTCTGCTGCAGATCCTGAGTTGGCCCGCCCGGACGTTTCTCATAATCCTTGGGGTGCCATCTCGGGCTCCCTTTCCCCGCTTCGGCTTTGAATGCTATGGATGAAATAGGCCAAGGTCAGGATGAGTAAGGCTTGTGTTTAATGCTTCATACAAGTGTGGATTTTAGCGTTCAAAGTTGAGGGCTTACACTTAAAACCAGTTGCTGGCTGGTAGCCGGGGAACGTCGGCTCAGCGCCGTCGCCTTTCGCAGATTCCGAAAGTACTATCGGGAGGAGAGGTTCCACAGAACTTGTAGTCCCCGTACTACCCTGCCTCCCGAGAGTTTTCACATTAATGTGTGGAAGCATACTAATAATAATGCTTAATACTGTGGAAGATTCAGTAAAATTCGACTGTTAGTCGTCGACGATAAACTCAACTGAATGAGTTCGAGAGGTGATCGGGCCGACGAGAAGCTTGATTTTTGTTGATTTATCAATTGTTTGGAAAGGGGGGGCAGAACTTAGAAAACGTTTCTAGAGAAACAAGGACTTCTAGCCGGGTTCTAGCTATTCCGTTAGCTCAGCTCCGCTCAGTACATAGTAAATATTTTTGTGGCCGCGGTTCACTTGGCAGCATTAAGAGTTACAATTGCGCTGTCATTTCAACCATTTCCCACATCCACATTCAAGGCATAAGAGCACCATGTAAAAAGTTATGTAATTCTAAAGTTAACTATCGAGTATCCAAAAGCGTCTGACTGGGGTCAACTATTCCAGCGTAACGTCATAAGCTTTTAAGTCATAAGTGAACGGGTTAGGTAATTAAACAAAAAATAGATTAACAAAATTCTATGCTTACTTTAAAATCGGCCTCGTTTATAGGATTGTGATTTGATGGGTGATCCCAGTGTGATGGGGTTTCGGTCATGTGGGATGCCAACCTTCTAGCATTGTATTTGAATTAAATTACGGCAAAGCCCTGCCACTGTGATGTGATTTAAACTAATTTAAACGACAAATTCGGAACAAGTTAAAGTCCCATTAAAACCCACTGTGACTGTGATGGGATTCAACAATGCAGAAAATGGGATAGAACAAACATGTCAGGTAGTTACATGTTTTACCATTTCAATTAAATTCTATTACTTACAATTTCGCACTGAATTAAAAAAAATACATTTTCTAGTGAGTCCGTTGATACACTTTAGCTTAAGTAATATTATGTAGTATTTAATTTCAATAGAAATAAGTAGCACTCGAATAAGTCCTTCAAAGCTGAGTTTTGTTATTAATTGTATACGTAAAGTTGGACCCCTGACCGCGTGATAGGTAGCAGTAGTGTGCGTTTGCAATAATTAATAATTTTTTTGGATTCGATTGAATATGAAGCGATACTAGAAGTCATAGATAGGTATATTAAATCCGTAACTTTATTCCAAAATTGATACATTAGCATCATCGGCCAACTGCTCTGTCACTCCCACTTTTAATACCACTAATGGACGATTCGAATCGATCTGGGGCTCCTTGTTTAGACAAATACCCATTTCGAAAGTCTTTGGCACTCATCCATTTCTGTCCAATTTTAAACTTTCTTATACAGATCCAATTCCGCTTCACGTCCACCGACTGCTCACTACAACACTTTACAAGCAGAACATTGTCCATATAAAATATGTATCCTGACCTTAGGATATCCGAAGTAGGTAGCAATTTATTATCAAGGTGGACAGTTCCCGGAGGACTGTAAAAACTGGAGAAATCTGTAAAACCATCAATCCATTCGCTCTGAGATCCTTCGTATAGAAACTCGTGAGGGTCGGGAAGGAGTGCAAGGTCATCGAAGTCAATCTGCCGGCCCCGATAATAAGTCTTTAATTTAAATGATCCAGCCAGACCACGGAACAAATTGTATATTTGTTCTGCGGTTTGAGACTCCCAACGAATGTATGACATTTCCGGGACTATTTTCGGTGCAAGGCATGCTTCTTGCTCATCCTGCGGTATGGCTTTGACTAGAAAGGAATTCAGGTTTTGAAGGACTTCCTTCAGGGCTTTCGAGCCGACTTGAGCTAGGAGCCTAGTCAGTTCCGGGGTTCTAACATGCGGATGGAGTGGGACGGACTCTTGATGTAGGACTGGCCCAATGTCAAACCTAATTTAAAAACAGCGAAAGTCATTCAAAGGCTAATAAACCAATGTAGATATACGCACAACCTTACGGATTAATTGATTGAGTTCGAATGTTTACATGATCGATTGTTGGTAAACTTACTTAAATGGAGCAATTTTCATAATTGAGATGCCCGTCACTTTGTCGCCATTAATGATGGCATGGGCCGTAGGGGCTGCACCTCTCCATTTTGGCAAAATACTTCCGTGCACATTCAAGATCCCGCTGGATAATAGGATAATTTATAAATTCACAAATAACTCAGGCATCAATTTAGGTGTTCATTCGACCAGTAACTTACTACCTACATTTTGCAATTTCGTATGACCCTTTCGGGAATGAGGTAGCCAAATGATGACACGACTCCCAGGTCGAACTTGTTCTCTGTATCTGCTTCGTCGTTAGCCTTTGTCTTTGGTACGTCAGCTGTACCAGATTGTGATTGTGACACAGCCTGACTCCGCTTGAACGTGTCCCAGAGCACGAGGCGGAGATCATTCCTCCTGGCGAACTTTCCAACGAGATTATTTTCATTTGAGACGACGACCGTGATGGCGGAGGCTGGAAATACTTGAATTACTGCTTCGAGTGATGCGATTGAGAAGGCATCACTCCCAAGGAACAAGACACGGAGGTCCCTGCGGTTACTACAAAAATGACCCTTGGGAATGGTCATAATGACCGGGACTGGGAAGCTACCACAACTGACCGGAACAGACGAGTTCATGAAGTCTCTCCAGCCTGTTCTTGCTACGAGTCTTTGGGAACACCGAATTCCAATTACCTTCACTATCACCATAATTTTAAATTAAGCACAAATTGTCAAATTAAGTCCGAAACTTTGTAAAGAAATAGTAGGTACAAGAGAACAAGTGACAAGAGACATCTGCATTTAAATTACAATTCTCTGACGTTCAAACGCTTCCCAGACATTTAGTAAATACTCAAGGATGCCCAACTGGGAAAGAAGTTTAATCTGAGACGCCGTCTGTTTCTGACTCCATCGCGTCAGTCTCTTTTGTGGGCATCTCTCATCTAATTCATTCGCGTAGTTTAAATACAATTTGTTACACAGTCAAATGTATACAGTACTAATTTTTCGGGTAGGTATAGACAAAATTAATGTGCTCAACTAAAGTGTTCAGAGCCACGGTTTGAACGGCTGTGAATCATAGGACTAAAATTAGGACATTTATTCGATGTCAATAAGTACTAATCATTGAGGAATTTTTGAATGTTTTCGTAAGTTATCTGAAATTTCCTTTTTTACTGATTTTACATTATAAACATAATATATTACGAATATTGTACGAATTTCGGATTTCCCTTCCATACTTAACATTTCAGTGACAATTCAGATAAAAAAATGATATTCAGATTTCTAAGTCATTCAGAACTCAATCCATTCAGTATTTTTAGAACGTACCTAATTATTGATGGGCATGGGTCCCAAGAAATACAGACTTCAGTAAACATGAAAACAATGGAAGTATTCGGGCAAAGGCCAATGTACGATTCCTACGCACGTATTAATCAAAATAATATAATTCAGGCCAGAGACAGGCCACTCAAACAAATCGAAACTGGCAGAATAATTACAGACGCGTTAAAACGTTTGCCAGGCAAGTAGTTGCAATTCTAATTCATTTGATTTACAGACCATGGAACCCACATGTGGGAGACCTCAACCTCAGTGATCCTGACACTGGCATATTATTATTTTGGCTATATAACATCTCTGCATTGGCGTATTCGTATTCATCTTTGTTTTTGGGTATACATCTATATTTTTTGTGATAAATACAAGGCAATTTGACGTCCCATCCGAGACTTTACAGACATTTAAGCCGGAAAATATGTTTTTTCCTTGTAAGTTTCATTACGTACTCTACCTCTGCCTCACATTATATTATATACGACAAATTTTCTTGACTGGGTAAAAAATTGTATTGAATTTCCTATTTTAGTCGCCTCTCTCTGGTTGTTGAATCATCCAAATTTCAATTGTTAATTGCTCCTATAATTGTGAGACCTAGGAGTCCGTGCTAGTTTCCATTTTAGGATTTAAGGCACATAATAGGTAGTGGGTTGGAGTAGGGCCCTACCTACCTGCTTATACCTGCCCATGTCCTGAGTTAGGTGTTTGTATTACCGAACTCGGCTCTCGTGCTATCTCATTCATTTTCCCTTTCATTTGCCTACCTGTAGGCATCCCCACTTCACTCCTCACACACACAGACACAGAGAGAGACAAATGGTCGAGTGGAGTCTCTATGGCATAGTTTCCTTGGCCAGGAGACAGGCAGGGACTTCCCTCTTGGAGCTATAGAGCATAGAGGCGGGCGTTGTGCCTGGAACCTAATCCTTGGAGGACCCAATCTCCTCCTATAAGGGAACTGTTCCTGTGTAGTAGGGAGGAAGGGGAGGAAAGGGAAAGTCCCTCACAAGGCTACTACATAATCCCATCTAATGAGCTGAAGGAGGAAAAAGGAGGAGAACCAGTGCAGCAGGATGAACCTCAAGTGGCCTCCACTTCCAATTTCATCCTCATCTAGCCCCTCGTCCGCGAGTATGTGCCCTACGCCTTAACTCCATTACGTCCTACGACGTACTCAAGTCAGCCTCCTACTCGGGTCACCTCTCTCCAAAAATTGTAAATATACGTAAGTACCACCTCAGGTCATCTCTATTATTCATTTAAGGATACCCAGTACCTGGCCTATTCTATGGAATTCTAAAAACTAATATTGACATGACGTCTGCCCTACAGCTCTCGTCGTACCGTACCTCATCGTGCCTGTCCAGTCAAGAGTTAGGGTGTAGGGCACCGGACCAGGCCGTCTGTGTCACTGTCACTAAGGGGAACCAAGCCGACGGAGGAAAGGCCACGGCCTTGAGTGTCAAGAATAAACTTGGGAGTCGGATGTCCGTAAAATCGTAAGCTGAGCGAGAACGTGGGTGGGGCCTCCATGCTGCATCAGGTGTTTCGAATCTAGTCTAAAGATAAAGGAACTGGCTGGAACGGGCAACAATCAGAATCAGAATCAAGGTAACAAGCGAAACAAGAATACGTACTACTAGAAGTAAGGTCCTGCTTTAAAGGGAGACCCGAAGAAGATCCAAGGGACTCATTCCTCATTTGTAAAATATTATTCGGACTCAAGTGCAATAAGTTAAAGACGTCTTCGTGGAGACTGCCTGGAGGAAGTCTGAGTTTAAAGGCTTTAATTGTTCATTGGGAGTCGACTAATTTGAATTAGGTGAGTCCCTTTGCCCTATGCATATGTTTTCTACTTAGGTCTCAGTTATGCTCATAGATCATGGACAGTACACCGCGCCGAGACTTCCCAATTGTCACATACCATTTTAGTTCTGTACACTTTAAACACTAATATTTTAAAGAGATTCCAATCATTTAATTCTTTGTAGAATACAATTTAAAACACCATTATTATATACTGGGAAAGCTATAAGGATAGGCTCTGGATCGGGACGCTGGACATGATTTGGGACAACTTGGTACATAGAATAATAGTGTTCCAGCTTTTATCTGGAAAAAGCAAGTGAATAGGGATCGTATCACATATCACATATCGCATCTTCATATCGCGCTCTTCTTGTTTTCGGTGCAGCTAACACCAGAGGTCCAGATCCTACTGAAATTCAACTTTTTTGACGTACTGTAGTACTTACCTAATTCCTACTACTTGTACTGGAAGCTGGATACATAGTAAATGTAGTCTTCTGCATACTTAGCAACAATGCGTACTGTACCTGTGTCAAGGGTATTACGTAATACGTAAATACGTAAGATGGATAGGCTTTGAGCTTATTAAGGGAATAGTGGAAGAGATGCTTAGTCCTAGACTTAAATATAAGATTCACCTTCACCACTAAGCTGTGTAATTCAATGCTTAATCAACTTCTTTTCGAATTTTAAACTTTACTTCCGTTACATCTTTATATGATTTTGTATCGATTTTGTTTCGAACGTCACGTCCGCTCACTTCCGTCTGGTTCTCTTTGATTACTCATGGAACTGAGCCATGCTCAAATCACAAGACCCTCTTTACAAGGCAAACATAGCTATCAGGGATGAGCCCTGAGCCCCTTAGCCATAAGCTGATAAGATATCTTTCCTTGGGTCTTGGGTCCTTGGGTCATATCGCACAGGTATGCAGGTATCAAAGGAATAAGTATAATGCTGAACTCAAGTAATACATAGGTTAGCTAAGCATGCATAACATAAGCTTAAGTATCTTCATTAAGCCCTTCACTTAATCCCCATTGTTGTCCACAAGGATCAGAGCTGGAATTTTGAGGGTTTTAAGTGGGAATTATGGGAAGGGCCCAGGATCCCCGGCTGGTGGTGCCTGATTTGATTAGCAGGCTAATGTAATGTTAGACTTTGGCCGGCCCAAGGTGATCCGTGAGTGGGGACTCGAGGGGGGGGACTACACCTTAATAATTCCGTCCTCTAGCAGAAAATGGCAGTGGCGCTAGGGAGGAATTCAGCACTCAGCCAGCCAGATGGATTTCTGTAACACTTTTTCCTTCCCTTGGTGCCTGGCTGGGCTGGGAAGGCTTCCCATGAAATCTCCGCCGAGAGCCAAGCCAGATAATACTACAGAGCCCATTATATGGGCATGGACATAGTAGTGGCGTGGCGTGGCAAGGGCGAACTGTAGTTAAGTTTGAAGGATACGTAGGCTTGGTTCGCATTGTAGGAGTAGTCGTGTAGGTGCGGGGTCTTCTCCATGTAGGTATGCATATGGCCCTACTCGTATTAATAGTCCTCCTTCAGGCCTGCTCCTGGTCGCCTGTGCGAAAGCTCCTTTGATTTTGAATGAGGACTCGAGTCCCATCCCATCTTACGTAATCCCTACTACTCCTATCTTTTCAGGGACGTGGAACGTAGTAGGTTCCTACTACCAAGGGAAGTTATAGGAATCAGGGAACGACGACTACGTCGTCTAGTACAGTCCTCACGCCTCTTCTGAGGATTCACTTTTTTCCCTACGCTGCTGCTGCGGCGGCTGTTGGCTGGCTCTATTACGCTGCTGCTGACTTGAGTTAAAGGCCTGCCTGGGTGTAGTTTCTGAGTGGATCTCCTTAAACCTTGGAGCCTCGGCACATAATAGGGAATACTTATGTTTAGCCCAGGCCAGGCTGCCCACCAGGCCAGCCTGTAAGGGAATGAAGGAGGAGTGACTTTGCCTGTTCTAAGGTGCATTGACTCCCTTCCTCCTTTTATATGGTTTACTTTTTTGCCTCGTGCTGGAATTCCGCAGAAGGAATCACATAGGGCCACCAAGACTTAAGTACAGGGGATGGATGGGATTCATCTTGAGCAGGGTTCTCATGCCTCATGAACACGAATTACCAAGGGCCTCGGGATAGGGAGCCTGGCCTGCCCAAGTCGGACCAGTCAGGCTTGGAAGGGCGCTACGGGCATATGCTTACGGAAACGGCCTATTTCAACATTTCAGTACAATAGGGTTCGTTTTCGGTTTTCGGAGAAGTCCCGGCTAGGGCGGCAGGGAACATATTCAGGCTTGAAGGAGCCTATGGCCTGCGTTGCGTAGTGGCGGCATTGGCGGAGAGTGCCAAGGTTTGCCTTGCCCCCTTCCCAGCCTCGGTACTGGGGCTCCCTTGGCAAGCTCTAGCCCTGCCGCCTCCCTGCCCTGCCACTATCACCCGTCCATGGCCATCCATAAGTGAATTTCACGAACTGAAGGGTTTCGGAATTCTTGCCATTTCCCAACGAGCCAGAGAGCCAGGCTACCAGCCCGTCAGACACTCAGTCCTCTCTCCTCCCTTCCAATTTACTAATTTAGATTCCTCCTCCTGTCTCCGTCGTCGGAGCTCGGCCCAGGCCCCAGATTCAGGGCCACGCAGTTGATTCCACCAAATCAGTCTCAGATCAGATTTCAAAGGGCAAGTGAGAAGGCTCGCAGTGAGTTGCCAATTTCTGGAGCCACGTTCCGTCAAAGTGCAATTTCCAAGAATCCCTCACGTTCTCATTAATTCCTTATGCCAGGCTTGAACTTCTTCGAGATCCAGATCCACGCGTGGAAGTGGTTTCAAACTGTTTTGTGATATAGATAATCGCGGATCCTGGCCTCCTTAGCCTTGCCAATTTTGCCGGTTGCCGGTAAGTATTACGCTCGGATCTGAATTTGCATAGAATCTCAGGATCAGGCCTTAGGCTTATGTAAGCTTGGAGAAAGTGGGGACCCGCAAATAAACGTATGTGCGATAATGCTGCATCATGGGAGCCGGTTAGAATCTCCAAGTGCGGTAAGCTTATGATCTGGACTCCCATTTTCCCTGGTTTGAGTTTGGGGTGAAAGTATGGAGGTTGTCATCTGGGAGGATTAATAGATTGGGCGGTCCCTGGCTGGCCCTTGCTCGGTTAATAAGGCCATGGACCAGATCCGTACTTTGAGGGCATGGGAAGGGAAAGGCGGAAGGGAAATACATATAGTGAGTGAGTGTTTTTTATTGATCGGCCAGTGAACGAGGGAGGGAGGTCCCTGGGAGTCTCTCTATCTACGTATGTACAGTCTACATGTAGAGAAAGAGAAAGTTTGTTCGATGGAAGCCGGGAAAACGGTGAAGGGAGAGAAAGGCCTTAAATGAAGTCACCCTTTCCCTTCCTACCGATTTTCTTGGGCTCTCTCCGTCCCTCCTCTCCCTTTCCCTTCGGGCCTACGATCAATAGGCTGGCCGGCCTGAGGTAACCCTAACAACGGGAAGGGGAAATAGCGGCAGTGAGTCCCCTATGAGGGTCTTCGGCTTTCCCCACGGCTCCCTTTCCGCCAGCAGCCCTTGGCCCTGCCGGCAGTACAGGAGTGTCATAGCATAGGCAGAGGCAGGTTTATATTATGGTCATGGCCGTCTTAGGCCTTCCTCCTGCATGGGACATTAGATAAGCCGAGCTCGGCTTTATCTCAGCCTCTGAGGTCAGCCCAGGCTATTGGATTCCTTTTTTAAGGAGGGAGGTAGGGGTTAGTCACCGGCAGGAGGATAAGGATATGGGACGCCCATGTATAATGCTTGTGTTGACCCTATGTGGCCCTGATAGTGGGAATAGCTTGAGGAGGAGGCTTACTTTTACTTCCATGTAGGTGGATGAGGGATTAGGTCTGTTCATTTACTGGGCTGGAGAGGGATCTCTTTGGCATACGCTAAGATTGAGATCCCTTAAGGCCAACGTCAGAATCAAGGTGAGCCCTTTGGGTGTAGCGGGCGGCAGGCGCCGGCACGTGTCACATTTTATAATTTGATCCTGTTCCTGAACCTGCCGGCCCCGCCCCTTTGGAAAGAGGCAGAATGCACAATCTGTTTGTAATCTTGTATGATGTATGATGAAATTACTTTATGGACCGGCCTGGGCCCGTTCCCCTTCCTCGTTATTATGCATTCTGGGTTCTAGGGGAAATTCTGATACCCTTATAGGGGTTGTCCCTTCGGGTTGAGGCTGCTGCTGTCCTGTTGTGTAGCAAGTGCGTGCTGTTGGAGGACGCATGCCAGCGTAACCTGATGCCGCCGTAGAGATGCATGGATCCTAATAATAGGCGTCTCTAGGATCCGGACCAGGCGTATAGGGCTCTCCTCCGCACCCCTTCAAAGTCCGACTACTAGGCTTAAAACAATTCGGGATGACTCAGACCCGAAAGTTGAGTGTCTGCTGGCCCAGGGATCCCGGGTCTCCCTACCAGGCTCCAGGGCCCGGGCTCCCCCGCTTGTCATCGCCCCACTTCAATTCCCACAATGCTCTGAATAGCTATAATGGGAATGGCCGGACTCGAATTTTTTGAAAAGGACCCTTCTTGGATGAATTATAGATTTTGCAGTATGAATCATAGGCCTCCAGAGTAAACAGGGACAGGGCTAAGGGTTTCCTCCAGTTGTAGTAGTGGGGCTAGGGAGCCCGGAGTTCCTGTTTCCTATTTGCATGAAAATTGTATTTCCGACACTTGGACCTATAATTAGGAAACCACTCAATGACTAATACTAATGCTAACAACGGTTAGGCAGGATCACTATACGTAAAAGTAAAGGTGTAGGTTTGAACTTACTGGGACTGCTCATTATACTCGGTTCTGTAGGAGCAAGGCTAAGGGACATTAGGAGACACGGACGCAAATTAAAATCCCAGAATCGTATCTATGTAGTGTTGTGAAAACTCATTAGTTACAAACGTGGTACCGCAATTAGTGGCCAAGGGAAGAGCTACTTCGAACAATTGATCTTGAGATAAATTAGCTAGTATACGTAAGCCTTAAGTACGTAAGTGTTGGTGTTTGTGCGTTTCGGCCCGTATTGTGTTACATAATTTGTGTTATACAAGTTACGGTTGGAATATTGCGTATTATTGTAATTCTGTAACTTGATTTGAATTTTCCATTTGAGAATTTCAGAGACTGAATCCAGAAACCTTATCTTCCCGTTAGAACCAAGTCAAGTTCCTCTAAGAAAAAAAAAAAAAAAAGAAATCAGTACGTAAGCTGTGAACCAAAGAATCAAGCCCAAGGATCAAAAATGGGCGGAATCGATCAGCACTTCTGTCTTCGTTGGAATAATCATGCGAGCAACTTCATTGAGGTCATGGAGAGGCTCCTGCAGCAGGAAGCCTTAACAGATGTCACTCTCGCCTGTGAAGGTACAAATACCTTATATGTCACATGTCACCATAATTCTAGGCCTGCTGCACTGTCCTTTACAGCCCTTATTCTTGTTTTCAGGCCAAACTTTCAAAGCCCACCAGACAGTCCTCTCGGCCTGCAGCCCGTACTTCGAGAGCGTCCTCGTCAAGAACTCCCATCCCCATCCCATTATTTTTATGAAGGACATCAAGTCCTCCGAAATGAAGGCCTTGCTAAGTTTTATGTACAAAGGGGAAGTGAACGTGTCCCAGTCGACTCTGTCCGAGTTCCTCAAAACTGCGGAGGCCTTGAAAATCCGTGGACTGACCGAGGGCTGTGACAGCAGCAGTAATGCTGGGAGTGAGGCTGACCAAGGGTCTACCAGCACCACCACAACGGCCCACGTCAATCATCATGCCAGGGACCGGAACTCCTCTGCTGTGCCCATCACCAGCTCCGCTGACTCCAGTGCTACGAACAGTCGGCTCAAGGAGCACATTGTCTCCAATCGGAAGCGGCGCCGCCTCTCGCCGCACAGTAGTGGGGATGAGGTGGATCCGATCCTCAATCAAACTACCAACAATCATCACCATGTAAGTACGCCTTCCGAATGCTTTCAATTCAGCGTTCTGCGACGTTTTCATAATTGTATGCCTTTTATTTTTTTTACAGTTGACGCCCAAGGCCAATGAGCGGGATCATCTGGCTCGCGGGACGGACTCAGTTTCAATCACTTCTTCTTCCGGCAGTCGTCCATCACCACCGGCCCTGATCGCCATTTCCAAGCAAGGGAGTCGTCCGCTGGCCCAGAGCACGCCAATTGCGAAATCAGACGACGGGGGGACCGGCGGGACTTCGGATCTGGACCCAACCTCATTTCTGCTGCCTGTGATGGAGTCGGGACGGAGCGATCAGGAGTACGATGACATGAAGATGGACGATGATGATGACGATGATGATGATGATGAGCTGGATGATCGGTATGGATACTACCCGCACGCAGCGTCCCTGTTGGTAAGCTAACCGAAGTCATTCATTTACATTTTACAAAGTCCATAACAATTACCACAAATTCACGTTCAAAATTTTATTTTTTTTTTTAACCAGGACAAGTCCAACAGTGACGATGACAAGTTTGACGACTCGGAACAATCTGGAAACGCAGAGGGTCTTGAAATTCAGGACGGTACGTAATCTTTGTATTTATGAAATCCTCCAGTCAGTGATTTGGTTTGAGCGCAGCATACTGTATACTAGGGAACCGAATGGTTGTTAGGCAACTGCGGTAGGAATAGGTCGAATTTGAAAAGTAGGGAACCCAGGCCTTGCACGAATCAGGCAACAAATTCCGAAATGCTAGAACTAGGCACAACTGTGATCGACTTTTTTTCCTTGGTTGCAGTTGCGGTCCCATCTTGGGGAAGGTCAATGTCAGTGAATGAGCGTTCATATGGCAGAAGCATTTCGAACAGAGCCTCACACTCGAAAGTCAACATGTCCATGATGAGGCGACTTAGGAAGTTCAGGGCCCAGCATCGGGCGCAGAGTCATTTCCATAAGAAACATTCCAATGAGCCGGCTCCATCCGATAGAACTAGCACCATCAGCATCAGTAGTCTAAATCGTCCTGGAGTTATCGTGGGCGGGGAGTCCAGTAAAGGGAGTAGCCATGCTCATCACTCCAAATCCCATCTGGGTCATGGTCACGGTTCAAGCAGCAGAGTGAATAAGCATGGCGAGGGCTCTTCCAAGAACTTTGTATGCTATCTCTGTAGTCATGAGTATCCCAGAGAGTCAACGCTTAAGAACCATCTTAAAGTATATCATAAGGTCGAGCATCAGCATGTTTGACCTTTCCAGAGTCCAGTCCCTTTGTTACCGCATTTAGACTCACTGTTCGGTTATGGCGTAGTTTCTGGTCCTGTAGCTTTATGTATCTAAGAAGTAAAACATTATTGAAAGTGTTCTACCACTTGATCTTTCGGTTTCATAGTCGTTTTCGTTATATTTCCTAATCTCTGTAATCATTCAAAAACGTTGTACGCAGTGCTTTGCATACTCTGTCCATTCCAACTTAGTTTAGAAACTAGAAGGTGTAGTCTGTTCGCGGACATTGCGTACGTGATGGGAATATATTGTGATATTGGTGGTTAAATTGAGCTTCCAGTTGAATAAAATGGTCAAAACTGATTCAAAAGCTTTTCTATGCTGTTGTATGTTATTTTTGCGATTTCGATTTTTCAGTTAATTAAAAAATGTATCTTATATATTTGAGAACTTCTAACAGTATCACTTGTTCAATTATTTCAATTTCAATACATTCTTAATTTCTTCCAAATCAATTTCCGAGTAAAAAATATTTAGTAATGACATCGCATGCAATAGGACTTAATTCTCAATGAAAATATTTAGTAATTTTTTACATGACGCCCGTTTTCTGGTCCAACAGGTCGTATCTTTGGATCCATCTTTGAGAAAGTCCATGGGAGCCCCCATCTCAAGAAGTGCAAACTCTGTGGGAAGTTGGTCCGGGGCCGGAAGCATCGGTTCGTTCACATGCCTGGAACCTATGCCTGTCCCTACTGTCCCTGCGTCTACACTCGAAGTGATAACCTCAACGCCCACGTCCGGGTCAAGCACGGGAAGAACAAGTCCCCTTCCACCCCGACCTCTCACCTCGTCCAGTCCTTTAACTCCAACTCCAATTCCAGCCACAGTCTCTCCATCGTCACGAGCCCAACCAATAATAGTTCGTCGGCCACCAGCACGCTCGTCAGCCTCATCTCAGCCGCCGCCTCAGACCTCAAGCCGGTCATTTGAGAATCAGATGGCCTGGAGTCCAAAACTATCAAGCATGTTCGGCATATCCCCCCAAAACGGGATTTTGGTTAATTTAGTAAGTACAGGAATGGGGGAGGAGTTTTGAAAGAATGGTTAAGTTGTACGTAGGCTAGAGGCACAAGCACAATGTATTGAATGTCTGATTCCTCCTTAACAGCTACGTAATTTTGGACCAAAGAATTGAAGCAACGGTGTGTAATACGTTTTGAACTATGAACACTGCCCCCTTGCGTTACAACATGTGATTTAGTTTCAGCCTACCTCCTAGAGTTCTGTATATAAGTTCAGGGATTTAAAACCAATGTTGAGCATGTCCCTCCGCAGGGAATAATGACAAATCAAGCCCGGTTGTAAAGGTACATTTTTGGTTGGGTTCCGAAGTATACTTTTTCGGAGTAGCGTAGTTGGTCAATATGATTTAACGATGGTGTGTATGTATTCTGTAAAGGTCTTCGGGAATTCTGTACGGTAGTTGGTGTCTGAGTGAAGTCTAGTGTGTGATACGTACCTTTTATTACGATAGTCCAAGTTTGAGTTGGGGGTCACGGGATGAGGGGTTGGGGAGTGGGAAAGGAAAACTAGCCTTACTACACAAATGAAGCAGACCAAAAATTAGAGTAAGATATAAATCTAACGAAATATCTACAATATATTAATCCATACTATTTTAATGAATACTAAGTAGCAGGGTAGTGGGTTAAAAAAATAGAGCCAGACTATTTCTCTACTACTGTCGTAAAGATTAAGGCTAAGAGCAAAGGGCCTCCTCGCCGCTCTGCTGACTGTTCCCCAAGTGCAATCAAGGAATCCAAATATAAAAACTTATTTTGCTAAGTTAATAATCAAGTAAATATGAACCTCCTAAGTAACGTTGTCTGACTGAAACGTGAAGTTTACGAAACCAAAATATGAAAGTCAATCAGTAGGCTAGGCCTAGACAGGGGGGGCCTGTGTGGGTACGCTCTCCAGGTTTAAGTTAATTTTTAGTCCGTACTGTGTTGCATGGAAATGGAAGGAAGAGAAAAAGTACAATCAGTTCATTTACGTAGTTTGCGAGCCGTTGAAGGGTTGGAGTTCACAAAGTAATGCGTTAGTCAATATTTTCAGCTTTTGTTTGTAAGCAGAGTAACTTCTAATCTACCGTAGTGGTGGAGTGTCTGTTATTACTATCCTCCTGTTGAATCCCGGTTAAGTTCTAGGTTAAGATGGGTTTATTTTGCATGATTCAAGCGAGGAAGAATGAGAAGTTATACGAAAGACAAGATTTGAAGACTCGGCCAGGCTCCCTAAAGGGTCCCGGAAAGTAAAACGTACGTACGTGTTCTAGTGAGTAACCATTAGTTTGTAGTTTAGTTGGAGGGGGCTAAGAGTGGCGTGGCAGCTTTAATCATACATTTTGCTGGTGTTTTGTTTCAGAAGTCATTAGTATTAGGTGTAAATAATTCACGTACGCTATAAGTAATACAGGCCTAGTTGATGTTTTGATATCAAAGTATCAAGTACCTTGTTCCGCGTCAACAATTTGTCAGTGTTTCCATGCTTCACTTTAAAAAAGTCCAATTGCGTCTTAACAATAATGATTGTACATATGGTTAGTTTAGTGGTTTTGTTTTTTGGAAATATTGCATGCCTTTTCTCATGAGCAAGTCACACTTACTTTTACGTCTTATTTAACATAACCTTGTATTCTTAACTGTACAGTTTTTAATTCTGATGGTGCACCTCTTTTCAACTTTTGGCCGGTTCTTTGTTTGAAGAGTCCAAAAAATTGTATATTTAAAATATTACCAGAAAGTGTGGAAGCGACAACTGTATGATTAAGGAGGGGTTAAACTCCAAGGGAGCGGATTGTTTTGTGTGCTCGTGCTACTATTCATTTGCTACTACTCCTTATAATTATGTTTACTAAGTTAGCCAACTTATCAGATTTTTGTTTTACAAAGTTATCCAACTTATTATGTTTTATTTACAAAGTAAGTTATCCCAATAATTATGCACTGAAGTAAGCGTCAGGGGCTACATAGTTAAGAGTTCAGAACTACAAGAAAAGCTAGTATTTAGATTTGGAATAGTGTTCGAGGAACCGGCATATATTTACATGTATTGGGGGAAAGGAAAGTAAATTAGTCAGATTTAAATAATCTCTCTTACTCTTGAGTATAAACGCTAAGTACAGAGTCTTTACATTTTTACTACATATACCTGTCCTAAACAACTTTAATCTTTCTCAGCGACCATAAGCTAGGAACTACTACACAGAGCATATGTACTCTGTATAACATAATCCTATGAATAAATGAAAGAGTATTTGATTAAACAGCAACTGCAAGAATTTGTGCAAATTATTTCCGATATATCATAAAATAGTTTGAAGCAGATTGTCCTCAGGAAAGATTATCCAGTTGTACAGCAGCAGCTGTACGCTGTTCAAATCGTAATTTGAGAATGTAAACTTTTATTTCGAAATAATTAAGTTATTTTATAATTGCATAGCATGGGTAAAAAGTACGTAATACGAATAGCATGCTAGGTACTTCGTAGTGCATACAGGCAAACTTTGCAGTTTCAATTTGATTAAAGAAATCAATCATTTTATGCAAGGAATGATATTAGAATATCGTAAGATGTTATAATATATTTAGTTAAAGAACTGTAAAACGTCGAGACCGCAATTAGGAGTAGTTATTGTGACTTGATCCTTCGGATTTAGGACGCTGCGCGCAGATTGTTCTCGTACGCCAGTTCCACGTAAATCAGGCCTTCAGGAAGTTAACTATTAAAGTCAGGCAGGTGCATGTACTGATATGTTCAATTATCACGTTCTTTTCTCCAGTTGTTTGAACTTGGCCTCGAGCCGTTTGGAATACCTGTCTAACTTATAGGCCGCCTGCTCCAGCTTATTCACACTGTCTTCGATCTGATCAATCTGACTAAGGAGCGGTTCCAAGCCTTTGTCTGCACATGGATTAAATATAAATAAATCGGCGATCAGCAAGCAAGGCAAGTTGTAAGTTCAATACTGCAATAATTGCAAACTTCTTACACTTATCGTTGAGCTCGTGGAGACTCCTGGTTACATTTACAGAGATTTGCCGCATGTCCCTATATTTGGCCGAAGTCGCCTTGTTCAGATTCTCGAGCAACTTGTAGTCCTCCTGTGAACATGTCATTAGAAGCGTCTGGTATTTCCAATTCCATTTCTTGTGCGTGCTGTAAAGCTATGTAGCCTATAGGATGGGAGCCGGTTCGAAGTACCGTATCGTATAAAGTACCGACGTCAGACCGCGGTCTGACAATATGTTAAATTCCAGATTTTTGCGTTATGTACAAGGTAAAAGCAGGGTGTAAGCATACGGTATGCATAAATATAAAACAAAAAACAAAAAAAAAAACAATGCCTTTTTATTGGACAAAATCATGATTTCAATTTGTTTGTTTTTAAATCATAAAAACATACAAATATTATTTACCGCCGGTTCTGGAAAGGCATTTTCTTATTATGTTTGGGTGATGACAGCCTACCTTGCAGGCACGAGCCCGCCCAATTCTATCTCACATGCAACGATCATATACGTCTGCTATTTTAGGGTGCAGTGGGGTAGACTGCCAGCCTCAGTAATATTTTTCTAGAGCCCTCTTAAGTTGTTCAGACCGCAGGTTCTGCAACGGCATTTCCTTATTATGTTTGGGTGATGACAGCCTACCCTACAGACACCAGCCCGAACAATTCTATCTCACATGCAACAATCCTAAACGTCTGCTATTTTGTGGTGCAATGGAGTAAACTGCCAGCCTCACTAATATTTCTCTAGAGCCCTCTAAAGTTGGTCAGACCGCTGGTTCTGCAAAGGCATTTTCTTATTATGTTTGGGTGATGACAGCCTACCTTGCAGGCACGAGCCCGCCCAATTCTATCTCACATGCAACGATCCTAAACGTCTGCTATTTTGTGGTGCAATGGGGTAAACTGCTATCCTCACTAATATTTCTCTAGAGCCCCCTAAAGTTGTTCAGACCGCAGGTTCTGCAAAGGCATTTTCTTATTATGTTTGGGTGATGACAGCCTACCCTACAGACACCAGCCCGCCCAATTCTATCTCACATGCAACGATCCTAAACG
>JAQFZY010000977.1:0-19316 GCA_034696285.1 Hypogastrura burkilli
ACATACTATTGCAACCCACTGAGTCTGGCCGAGAGAGAAACGGGAGGAAAGACTCAGTGAGTTACACCCACAACAGTAGCCTAGGTCGCTGCGGTTTTCATTTTGATTGATTCATTTTCATTATACAAATGTTTATTCTTGTCCTTCACTTCCTGTAGGCGATCTACGCTATAAAGTACATTAGATACGCTGTATAGGTATACTGGATAAGTAAGATTAGTAAACATACTAGTGGTCTAGTGTAATATAATAATAGAAAAGTACGGTGCACGAAAGAAGGACTTCTGGACTTTGGAGGTCTTATTACTCGCGTGTTGTATCATAAGTTTATCAAATAATGTAGTAGTACAACGTAACTGTTGACCAATGTAAAGAATTTTCAATTTGATACACTTAAGGTATTCTTTCAGTTCTGTCTGTACGTTGCTCACTACAAAATCAATGTACTACCTAATTACGATATAGTGTCTACGTTCCAAAAACAAAGAACTGCATAAAACCGGACACGGGTCTTCTGTTAAGTTTACACCTATCTTTTAAAACCGAGAAAATATTACGTCCAATTTGCAGATGGAGGCGTCAGAAAGAAGACTCTTCAGGTTTCCGATTGATACCATCGGGTTCGACGTTTGTTTAATCCAATGTCTGTACAGTCGCAGTGTGCACTCGGGTACTTCATCAGCCTACGCCACGTAGTTGTAGTGCTTCGGGTTCTCCTTGTCTCTTGCCATATAGTCCCGATCAATCAAACTTTCAATCCGTTTTTTCAGGTCAGCCGGCTAGAAATAAAGGTTGGTAAACCTTTTATTTTGCTACTCTGGGATATAAGACGAAGTCAAGGAAATACGCATTAAGCACTTACCGTGACAGGAAATTTTAACTGGTTGTATAATTCTGAGACAAGGAGAGAGTGAGAAAGGGATTTTCGCATTTTCATTATCCGTACAATCGCTGCGTCAATTTGATACTGACGATCTTGAAAAACTCTTTCCTCTGTAGCCTTCTGCTCTTCGTTCTACAGCATTAAAGTATAATACATTTCAAAATTAAGCCTTTAAACGTTATCAACTATTTCTCTAACGACGAGAGATTCATTACCGTTTCCTTCATTTGGATCTGATTAATTTTAACGCGGAACAACTTGTTTGCAAAGTCTTTGTGGAACTGAAATCTGTCCTCTTCCGTGACGTCCTTCCCTTTCGGCGTCTTGTGTAAAACACGAGCTTTACCACATGCCAAAGACTGAAGTGTTCTTTTCAACTCTCCTTCCTAATTTAAAAAATCCTTGTATTAGCAGCTGTTACACTTACATTATACCCTACTTTTGCACTGAATCTGTATCATAAACATGCCTCAATGTTAGTTCCTGTTTTTAATTCGTCAAATGAGAGGTCCTCAGAATCATTGAATAGCAACAGAACCAAGGCTTGGAACAGAGAGACTTGGAGCTCTTTCTTCCCCTGAAATTCAGAAAACAGATTAAGTACTTAAACATTCATTTTGAGAACCGTGTTTCAAATTGAACGGATTAAGTAAATCGAAATTCTTACGTGAGTGAAACTGGCTCTGAGCATGCAATGACCCAACGTGGGCTGCCACTGGAGCTTCCTTCCACTGTGTTTGCCCAAGTAGAATTTATTAAAGATTTCTTGAAACTGTACCATTTCTTTTGGTAAATTAACTTCAACAATTGGGTAGGTTGGCCAGTAGCCCATTGTTAATATATTTACAGTCAAATCTATAGTTGAGTCAATGTTGGATTTCAAAAACGCGGTGTGCTGAGGAATAGATATACAAATGTGTAAGGCAAGCATTTAAGATTCCTAGGGTGCCTAGTAGATAGTTATTAGTTATATTAGGTCGATTCTAATACACATAGTACATATTAGGTATCTTACTTGTTTGAACGCATTATTTATATCCCTGGAGAGCTCCATATCTTTAAACATGCCCTCTAACTTGGACGTGAATGCTCCACCACATTCTTGCTTAAGTTTAGACAACATGCTCTTTTCAGCATCAACGCTCGCCGATTTCCCGACGAGAAGACGTTTCGCGAGATCTTTCTTGTAAAAGGCTTCAAAAACGTCCTTCCCATGAATGAACCTAAATATCACCATAATCTTGTCCAGCAGACGCTCCAGCTCCTCTTCAGTGGCTTCTTTGTTCCCCAAACGCAACTTTGAGTCAACAAATTTCGCTGTACGAAATTAGAACGAAATCAAAAACATTCTTAGTTATAAGATAAACATTATTTTAACACAATAAGAAATAAGGCCGTTATCAATGCTCATAAATAAAGGTAAGGTAAATTAAATGGTACCAATAAGCTCAGCCGGTTTGTTTGGCCTTTGGTTGATGAAGTTCTCAAAGGCTTCCTTTACACTGTTCACAAACTTATCAGTTTTCCCGAAACATAAGTTCACAATATTATCCATTTTATCTTTGAAATCCAGCAGATCTTGAACCATAGTTTTGTCCTTCTCTGGGTCAATCACAATGGTTCGTCCCTTTTTCTATGGAAATAATCATAAAAACATTTGAATCTGATAATTAAAATATCTTCATAATGGAAAATTGATACTGGGGTACTTCAACTTCAAATTGGGATTAATTTTTATGCACTAACCTTAATGTAAGAGTTAAAATGAGAGCATAAGTCAATTAGACCATTCTTGACTCGAGAAAAGAGGGAGTGCATAAGGGCTAGTTCATGAATTCTGTTATTATCCAACAAGTTCTCTAGACCTTTACATAGGATACTTCCCAAATGCTCTGAGATGAGTTGCCTTTCAACAGTGTGAATTAAGGTCCACCTGCAATAACATGAGTAAAGTTCTTATGAAATACTTCAAGAAACGAAAATCTACCAACTAAAATGCTAAATGTACTAGTACGTTTATTACCTTGTTCCTGAGTCCAAGTAATGTAGAACCCGCTCATTCTCTTCCTGGAGTCGCTTTTCAACATGAGCCAAGTACTCAGGTACTTCCAATTCTTGCATTAGACGTCGCCCTTCAGTTGTATACAGGGCATCCGTAGCTTGAAGAAATCTAAACACCAAATCTTAAGTTTTAGTAAGCGCATATAAGTACCGGAATATAAAATTAAAAAAAAACATTACACAATGCCTCAACATTCAACACATTACCTGTGTTCAAACACATCTTGATAAATTTGGAGATCTGACAGCATTCGAAGTAGAGACTTTAACAGTAAACGATCCACGACGTCGCCTTGCCTTTCACTTTCTATCAACATTAAAAGTCCGTCTACAGTTCGAGTTTGCGCCAGTTGCTGACCAATGACGTGCTTCCGAAACATGTCAAGACCCATATCCCTAATATTTCGAAAGAAAAACATTTTAGATGTCCGACAACTATTTAGGCTTATTTAAGAGCTACCGAATCAGTAATAATTAATCATGTACTAGCAACTACCAGATTACCATAACGATGGGATTGACGGTGTGTGCAAAACGTAGCGCCTATCCAAGTAAAGGAAGATGCTTCGAATCATAATCATCTGCCGACAGTGGTTTTGCCAGCAGCCCTCCATTTCCTTGAGAAATATCTTTCTATCTTGAACTGATCGAATATAGGGTTCGACATTCTCTTTCACATGAAGCTCAATGACATCTACAAAGTGTTAGGTATTAAATTATTCATCCCAACTAAAGATAGGATGACGGATGAGCGGACGTTATTATCAAACCTTTCAAATTATCGTAAAGCAGAGGAGCCATTTTATAGCTGCACATGTTCTCCACAGCTTTATACAACTCTTCAAGACAATATGAAATTGGGGTTGAGTTCTGAATAGCAATTACGGACTCCTGGAGTTTAACCCATGTCGTAGCATGGAAGTCTTCGGCGATTTTCGCCCTCTCTGTTAAGTCAAGTAAAGTTAAGTCAAGATCAGAGCAGGAAATTAACATCATTCGAATTCATCTAAATACTAAATAACTCTTCCAGATTTTCATTCCAATAATAATAACTACCAAACTACCATTCCTTACCCCGGAAATTCTTGACGACGAGCTTCTTGGCTGTACTTCCAGACTTATTGAGTGGCGTGGCAGATGCTTTATTTACACAATTCAGAGTATTGTTAAGCACCACAGAGAAGTTAGGCCGCTTGCCATTCTCCTCACTCAATGTCGCCATCGCTCTGTCCTTCTTTAGCTTCCCCACTTTGACTGATTTCGCTTAAACGCGTTTCAAGTAGTTCCCAAATAGAGGCATCCAAATCTGAAAAAGTAAGTTATACATCATACATCATACATGATTCATGAGTACGCCAAAAATAAATATTACGCATTCTGAGGCTGACCAGAATGATCAGTTATCAATATAAAGATGAACTGCACACTGGAATAATTTTAATTCACTCTGTACGTTACGTGAGGCATTATGTCTCGGTACTCGGTACACGTCAAGCTACTATGTATTATTCAACTCTGGTCCTGGTAAACAATACGGAATCCGGACAATACACAAAATCAGGATTTAGTTCACTGAACATTCACAATACCAAATGTTCAATGTGGATTATTTTGATTTTAATTTCTTATTCCATTTCCATATTGATATTGCATATTGCGTTTTACCTTGAATTTGAAGCGTTGCTCAGCTCCAACACAAAGTTTTTTTTTTGTTCTCCAGTACTTACTGCTGATCCGAGATTTTGTTCAGTGTCTTTTGCTATCTCCTAGACAATATACAAAGTAAAAACAACTCCGTAAAACTTAACAGTCTGAACCTGATGCTTTGTGCTTAAAAGTCTGATCTGAAATCTGAAGTTCTGAATGTGAATCCAATTCATAAGCTTAACTAAACCTATCACCCTCCCCCACCCTACCACTATAAAATTACGAGAAATTAGGCTGGAAGGCAGTTAACTTTAAATTCAATTTGTAAACAAATAATTTAACGTAGGCAAGGCAGAATTAGTCAATTCAAGTTTCAGTAAATCTACGCAGGTAACTGAGCTTTCCGCGCGAAGAACGGAGTTTGAGTTTAGACTGTAAGGGTGATAGGGTTGTGTCTGCAGCTGATAAGTGGTACATTTAGTGAGATAAGGCATTAGCTCCGTACACAGAATGCACACGGAATTTTCCTACTTAAAGCGCCGCTCAACTAAAACCTTTTGGTAGGTATTAGGTATCAAGACTCTAGTTCCAACTTAGATGTGTGTATAATGTTTGAGTCGCCTACGAAGACCAAAGAAGATGCCGCTACCGCTATTAGTGGCTAGGCACGAGAGAGGTGAGTGTGGATGCACTACTGAGCGATAATATAAAATAGCCTTTCTGTGAGTGTATGTTTGCTTTGAAACCAAATAATTATGTATTACCTACGGTATTACGAATATTATTTAGTCTTCAGCTACGTCCTATAAAAGTAGAAGGATTGTAAATTGTAAGTTCGCATCAAATTTTTTAACTGGTGACCGTTATATTACAGGTCACATACATATACCTACTATATGTTCGTATTAAGTATAAATGTAATTTGCTACTTAAATACGAGCAAAAATGTTAGGCACCTATTAAATAACAATATCAAATTGAGTTGTATAAGTTAAAACTACTCTACTACCAACTACCAATTCAGACAAGATGATCAGAACACAGTAGTACGGCTACGGCACTCCGGATGATACCATGCAAATATTCCGCAAATTATATTTGAAACTTGGGTTATGTAGTTTATGCAAATGCAAAATGCTGGACAAATACATAAAATACGAAGCATAAATCTCCAAGAATCAATTGCGTTTGGGTTTGGATTGAATTTGTTTTTTAAAATCCGTAATTGAAAGAAGGTCCTGGGCCAGGATCAGGCCTATAGTATAGTCTACTATAGGTACCAAATTTTTAAAAATCCATTTGCAAGTCAACTTTTCCCAATGTGACCTTTGAGGCTTTTAGTGACCCGTAGCGCCGTAGCAAAGGATGGAGAATGCCACCTAACGTGTTTGTGCTATCAGCGTCATTTCAACGTCGTTCAGGAGATGAGTTGTGCAGAGGTTTATATGTAAATGACTTGTGCAATACATCAAGAAATTGTCAGTTTACAACACGAAAAGACCTTAGAGGAAAAAACAATGCAGTCACAGTGAGACAGTAGACAGTGAACGGGCTATCTGTTTTCGGATACTAAACATGCCACATCCTCAATGCCGCATTCACTCTTACATTAGTTCCAAATTCTGTGATAAGCTGAAAGAGCTCAAATTCTTGTATACGTGGATGAGGACGTCGTCGTCGTACAAAAATCTTATCAGCTCTGAACGGAATGAGGCTTTAGCCTTTTAATCGAATCATCACTCATCACAAATTGTCCAATGATTCATTCATTTCCTTGGCTTGCTCCCATTACTTCACGCTGCTGCTGTCTGTGACTTATAGATTGTGCGGGTAGGACATTCTGGCATTCATTCCAATACGTCCTCGTTCCTTGTTGCCATACAGCTGCTGCTGGTCGACCTGGACATAAGTTTCGGAAATATTTACCGGCACAGCAGACAGGAGCCTATAGCCGGTGTCAAAATAATATTCGTCAGCTGTTTCTCTTATTTTCGTCTGTCAAGTTTTCAGTGAAGGTAAGGAATACAGTTAATATTAATATAACCCGTAAATATGCACTATTTATTAACATTACAATGGACAGTTCAATTTCATTGTGTACATGTAATCCTAATGCGCAAGGTCGAGGTCAACAACCTATACACAAGACAAAGACAATATCAAGTATCTCCCAAAAAGCAAGTCGTAATTTATTTTTGTTTTAGAACCAGCTAAATTTCTAAGATGTCTACTTCGGGTGATTTCGGGAATCCGCTAAGGAAGTTCAAGCTTGTTTTCCTCGGTGAACAAAGTGGTAAGGAAATGGTGATTAAAAATAAAAATAAATTATAATTTTAAATTTTGTAATTGGCATATTCAAATTTCTTAATTTTACAGTGGGAAAGACTTCACTCATAACAAGGTTCATGTACGACAGCTTTGATAACACGTATCAGGTAAAGACAAGGTCATATTAACTGCGGACTTGGGGGTTGTGTAAAGTATTTATACTTCTATTAAATAATAATTCATTAGGGTAAATTGCATAACAGTTTTGATTACGTTTCCTCAGGCCACTATAGGGATTGACTTCTTATCGAAGACAATGTACCTGGAAGATCGTACTGTAAGGCTCCAGCTATGGGACACCGCTGGGCAGGAACGCTTTCGTAGTTTAATTCCGTCGTACATTCGCGATTCGACGGTGGCGGTAGTCGTTTTCGATATCACCAGTAAGGGACTAATTTTCTCTATGTCTGTACAGGGTATTTTGTTATTTGATGAAATATTAAGAGTTCTAACCTGTTCTGTATAGATGCAAATTCATTCCATCAAACTTCCAAGTGGATTGACGATGTAAGGACCGAGCGGGGTAGTGATGTCATAATAATGCTCGTCGGCAATAAAACAGATCTGTCAGATAAAAGACAGGTAAACAGAAAAGGAAATTATGCGTTGGTTGCAATTTTCGTCAACGCCCCTACTCTATCTTGTCGTAGTCTACAATCTACAGCTCAATTATATCTGTACATGATTGTTAACGTTTACGGCATAACAGTTAACTAGCAGTAATTGCTCGATTTCTCCCCTTCTTCACCACAATAGGTTTCCACCGAGGAAGGAGAAAGGAAAGCCAAAGAATTGAATGTCATGTTTATTGAAACAAGCGCAAAAGCAGGCTACAACGTTAAGCAGGTATAATTTAAATCCTCCAAAGAAGAAATGTTTCAGTTTGAACTTTGATGATTTCCTTCCTTGGCTCATTCCGTCACTTCTGTCTGTAGCTGTTTAGGCGAGTAGCTGCTGCCTTACCTGGGATGGACTCTGCCGAGAATAAGACCACAGAGGACAGTAAGTCACGATTTAGATTTATGTGATACATACTAAATATCAACACATGGCGCACTCCACATCGTCTTCCTTCCTCTGATTTTGTAGTTAGTTTGCAGTGTAGAGTTTTGCTCTATTTTTTTAAATGGAGTTTGGAAGTTTCAAAGTCTAAGGACCGGAATTCACTCTTTTAGAATTCAGCAATTACTTTTTTTCACATCCGGCTTTTATTTTCATTAAATTCAAATCACGGCTGAAAGCTGAGCAGCCAAGAAGAATGCGGATTGCATAATGCATGCTTTAACTGAAATGAGTTCTTTTTTAGTTGGCTTTTATTATTTATTTTCGGATTTGTTTTTTCTGTTCAGTGCAAGAAGTAATTTTGAAGGATACACCAAACGACAACAAGCCTGAGGGTGGATGTGCATGTTGAGGGAGTTGGGCTCACCTTAATGGCTATCCCAATTAAGAATAAACAGAACAAACCGTTTGAGTCAGAAGTGAAATTCATCAAAACCAAAATAATTTTCCTTTTGAAAGACAATGTATAAATATTAGTACATAAATAGATTTATGGTAACTGTAAAGAACGGCGGAGGGTCACAATCGAGTTTGGACACTTCCATCAATTTTACCGTCCATGAACATGAGCTAAATAATTAACACATTTCCACTTTTTTGTACCAATTAGGCAATTCAGTAGGTTTGTTGGGCTCCGAGTAGTACTATGTTTTGTAGTATTTTGATTATGCATTCTTACTGCTTATTCTTGTGCACGAGACAAATCATAATGGAATGCCTATCATACTATGTATTACTACACCACTATGTGATAACCCGTACTAAATCTTTACTATTTGAATGCAAAATTAAATGCATTTCATATATAGCAACTTTACCCTGATCTAATAGTATTTATTTAATTTTGTGGATAAGGTAAACCTGCTTTGATTTTAACGCCTAAGTATTTGTTTGGATAGTGGGATGGGGTCAAATATCTTAGTACTGGGATTGTTATCCTAAACTACACTGCACCTTGCACCAAGTTGCTTGCAGAATATGTCTTTGTGATTTCCGTTCGAATATTGTAGTATTTAGTTCCCCTGTAGTTGTATTGTATCGTTGTGCACTGTAGCATTTAGATAATTCCATTCAACGTCATTTAGGAATTACTCTCCAAGCTGAATGTCTATAACTAAATGTGTATTTGTTAATTTGGTGTACAAATAGTATACCATTAGTAGTTAGTAATAATAATGATGTAGGTGTGATGCAATTCTATTCTATTTTTCTGTTTTAAACTAAATATTTGCAGTTATGCACGTTACATGTTGTCTTTATCCTTGATGGATCAACCCGAGCTAATACGTAGTCTTAAGTTTGGAGGGGGGATTACACCAATTACCGATTATTACGATAATACCATTTAACTCAATATGTAATTTATTCCATGCCTACCTTATTAAAAGTGCCTTTTATTAACTGTTACATTTGAGTCTGGAATTACCACACGTTTAAGTTTGATTTGATTAATTTACTTTATCCTGTACCTGTATGCATTTCACACAACTAAACACTTTCTCCTTTTTCTCTATATTAAAAGATACAAAGTGTGAATATTGCATGGTTAAAAACTTTAAATAGTAATTTGTAATTTGGACATCCCTGTTTTAACAGCCGTGGACTTAAAAATACCTGCTCCCCAGCACCCGGACGCACAGGAGAGTGAATCTGGTTGCGGATGTTAGTTCTTCGCCTTTGACGCACTTCCTAATTCCAAGTTCCAAGTCACTCTTGTCCTAAAACAGTGTGAGGGTAAAGAGAAAGTGCGCTTCTTGACTTTTACACTGGGATGGGAGAATTATGCCTAATCTTGCTCCAATTTACTCAACTATTTTCTATGCAGATGGTGAATTATGTCTGTAGAAGAGCTGTATCTGCCCTTTTATAACTTGTATTTATAGGTAAAATGTGCCACCTTCTAAATTCTGTCAATGAACATATAACATATAGCACGCAGCGCATGTGAAAGCTGGTTCCAGTTAGCACGGCTATACTTATGTTACAATAATCGTAGGTACCTATATATAAAATAAAGATTTCCTGTTTGTAATTATTAAATTTTAGTAAGTAGCCAAGTACCGGAGCTCGGTATCTCTGGAATTATCAGGAACGACAAATACCAGACAACTATGTAGGAATACGTGCGTGGGTTAGTTATAAAATAAGTCCACAGCTACTAACTGAAACTGCATGGATTATTAAGTTATATACATAAATATGTACATGTACAAGGCGTCCACTCGGTCAAAAATCAGTCGGTATCGGCAGCTCTAGTATATGTAATACATCTACTCATTGAAGAGAATACAATTAAAAGTAGTGGTTTTCCGCCAAGTACTAACAGTCTGAACTATGTATCAGGACTCTATACGGTTAAAAATTGTATTTTATTATACTAAGTTTGGTTGGGAAAATTTTATTCAAGCATGCATCATAGCCGGGTAGCAGGCTTCTGCTTTCCAACTCTTTTGCAGTTTTTGTTTGGGTATGTTCTTGCCAGATCAATTTCCTATGAATAAACAGGAACGAGTGCTGAGTTAGAAACAGCAAAGTCAGAAACTAGTATTGATTATGAGTTCTAATTTCAATCTTACTTCTCTGGGTCTCAAGAATTCACACACAAACATGATTATTCGTCCCAGCGTAAAGACAAGGACGAAGAGTGGTCCGACCACACATCCGATTTCTAAATACTTCTTAATCCTTTCGGAATCAGTCAGACTAGGTTCAGTAACAGCTCGATCGTAGACAACTTCCGTCCGGGCCGTTACGTCACGCCAATTGTAAATGAAGGCTATTCGGTCATGAGCTATTTGTGGATTTGGAAATCTACGCTCGAGTCTAACCGATATGGCCTCTTCCAGTGCCAGTACTAGAGCTACAGAATTAATCATTTGTCAGTCCACTGACAATAGTAATAATATTCCACAATGAAAGCTTACACGGGACAGTGGCTTTGGCCAATGATATTAGTTCGGGTGGTAGAACTTCAGGAATTCCCCCAACATCTGTTGAAACCACCTGAAGGCCTGAAGCGGCTGCCTCAACAATCGCCATACAATATGCTTCGGTTAGAGAAGTATTGAGGAAAATGTGTCCTTTAACTAGAAAATTCCGAACTTTGGAGTGGTCCATGGCTCCATATAACTGAACTCGGTCGTCGCCAAACTCCTCCCGCAGTTCTTCAAATATAAGTACTTTTGGACCATCCCCTCCAATGTAAAAATCAACAAATGGATACTTTTTACAGATTATAGGTATGATTCCTGCCATTAAGTCAACGCCTTTGCGGTACACGAGCCGGCTCAGTAGTATCACTATCACTGAAATGTAAAATACGCAAATCCATACAATGTTTAGAATAAGTAATCAGAATCAAAAATCAATTAAATTATTTGCATATCAACCTCTGTCCCCAGGTGGTTTCGGTTCATGGGGAGCTAAAGGCCTGAACACAGTTGTGTCTACCGCATTTGGAATAACATACACATGGTCACCCTCAACTTTGGCCCTTAGGACGGTGTTCGCCTTCCTGGAGTGAAATACAGTAGGGATAGGGAGGCAAATGACAAAATAAGGTTGTATGGTGAAACAGCGAAGGCAAGACAGAAGGGTCTCACCCTATATGAGATACACAGATACAGTGACTAATGTCAGACAACGAAATCTGTAGAAATCTGTTAGTGATAATCGCACTCGCATCGGCAAATCCAAACAGCGAATGGTCGGTGAAGATTCCCTGTATAAATTATACAATTGTTTACATAAAGGAGCTAAGTAACTTTAGAAAGTATAAAAATGAGATAAGAGATTAACCTTTAAATTCAGGAGCTTGGCTACGAATAATGCGTCGTGGGCTAAGGACGAAAATGCCCCATGTCCATGAACAATATTAATTTCTTCGCGAATCATAATATCCCGTAGTACCGGAATAAGCGTGACTAAGGTGGGTAAAATACTGCCGTTGTAGAATACTTGGGCGGGAACATAATACACCTAAATTAAAACGTGTCGAGAGCATCACATAAATATACCAAGCACTACAAACAGCGTGAGGTTCTATGTAGTTGTTAATCAGATACCTTCAGACCATTAGACATCCACCGAACCCCCTTCCTTTCCCCATAACTATGCGTCACAACGACAACCTTGTGTCCACGCTCAATCAAACACTGGGACAAGCTGAATACATGTTCCTCAATTCCCCCCATGTTTGGAAAGAAGAAGTCAGATGCCATGCTGTTCAGGGGAATTTAAAATCTTTAAATGATTTGTGGTAAAAGAATCATTAATTCACAAGGCCTGTCATCGTAAATAGCAACACGGAAATGGGTTTCCCGCTGTTGAACAGCAGGAACACGGAAATGAATCCTTTTGAAAGGGCATAAGTGTGTAGCTGCGATCTACTTTTTGGTCTAAGTACTTGTACTTGTACGCATTCATACCGCGAAGGCGACGGATTAGGCTAGGTTGAAGCCATATTGATGATTGAAGGAAAACTAGACTCATTGAGTTCATTCACCTGTTTCTACAATATACACATGAGTGTCTAAAGTCTTTCATCACTACGCCTACACCTTACACCACGCACGCTCCCATGGCCCATGACCCATGATACATGATATACGAATGAATGTTAATGTACCGGAGCGCAGTGTACTGTGATTATGCGTGTCCATTGACCCCTTAGCTAATTCTGAAGAACCTTGGAGAACGGTTTGAAACAAAGCAGACGATTTGTCTCTTGTGTTTTACCAAATATTGAGTTCCATTTTTGGTCCTTTTCGAATTTTCGATTGTGGTTGGAAGGAAGACTAATCCAAGATAACTGTTAATCTCAAGTCCCTCCAAATCGTGACAGCGTCTGGTCCAGAGGGGAATACATAGCTTAGACTTTAAATACGACAGTAATTAAGTCCACCACCAGCCAAGAAGGGAATGTAAAAGGTAAAACCAGACAAGTGAACAAAAGAAAAAGTTGAAGAATAGAAACTGACGGTACGACTAAACTATACCACACATCAATCTATACACTGCAGACATTCATAGAACTTCTAGTTTGGTTATGTAAACAAACAGATTTTTCTATTTAATAAGTCAGATTGAACAGTTTTGTTAACGACTCAGCTGCTGCGATGTTCAGCACTTGGATTTACACAGTACTGCAAAAATTTTCGAAACGCCGGTTCGGTATTGGGTTGAGACTTTATGAAATGGGGCAAAGTTTAATGTGACCGTAATGAAGTTTTGAATTCAAAAACTTCATACCGCCAGTCACCAGGGCTGAACAAGATTGGGGCACTGTAGTAATAGTGGCTTTGCTTTGGCGTCAAGCGTCACTCATGCTGAAATTATTATAAAAGCAAAACAGAAATTCGTTTGCAATCCTAATTAAGACCGTAAAACCGGCTGAACTATCATTTAAGTGAATTCAGCCATCTGAGATGTATCAGTTTTTGTCATCTGTGCTATATAAATATATATGTGATAATTCATAAATTTTTATTACGGTTTTTCAGGGAAGGTAGGCATACAGCATACAGGCAATACACCTCGGTCAAGATGCCGAAACCTGAGGAAAACGCTCAAATTATTCGCCGACGACTCAAGCTGTTCTATGAACAATGGAGGGTAAGTTTCCTGGCTGAAACAGTATATAAAGTATAATCCTTAATGAATGTTAGAATAACGAGCACAACAAATTCTATCTATTAATATTAATCAAGATACTCATTGACACGACACCATCCATGAACATTGAGTTAATTTAAGTTGCATTCTTTGTTGGTTATGTTGATTTATCTCTAATTGCCGTCGTTTTCCGTAGAACGGAGAGACTGTTTGCGGAGTTTCATGGGAAGGGGTTGACGCGGTGGCTATCGACATTGGAGACACGTTGATTTCTGACTCGCTTTCATCCCATAAGACGGCCTTTCAGGTAAAATAGTATATGATACCTACAACTTACGAGTTAAAATCTACTTTATAATATTCTTATAGTTGATATATAGGAGTTGATGTTATATATAGGTATACTAATAATATTAATAATTTAATTTTTTTTGTTGAAATATATATTGGAGGTGTGGCTATTGCTTACTGAGTACCCGGACTCTATCATGGTATTTACCCCGACCTGCTTTTATGCGTTGGTGTCGGAGCGGAACTACCACCAGTTCCAAATCCTGCGTAAACATCTTATTACTCCAGCCTCTCAACCGAACGTCAGTTATACAGGGCCCAAAATTGAGCTTCTGTATAAAGATAAGGCAATAATCCATTTATTATAACTAAGCCGGATTGTTACTAACTTTTGTTATTGAATTTCATGTAATTAATTTAATTTACAAAAGACTGACGGAGGAACTGCTAGAGACTTCGAAAAGCTCATTTCCTCCATTCTAGACAAGGATATTGAAAGTGGGCAGAAATTGAAGCTTGGGCTAGTCCGTCCGGCCAAAAAAGACAAAGGGGCAACGAAATTCTTAAAGAGTTGGTATGCTGCACTGGATGCGAAGAATGATCGCTTTGATAAGGTGACCTAGTTCATCAATTAGGGAAATAAATGTTTAAAGCGTAATGCATTTCAGATTGATATTGCTGACACACTGGCTTCCATCATGGCTGTTAAAGACAAAACTGAGCTGAGCCTATTGAAAAAGGCTAACATTATTACGAACAACATTTTCACTAAGTTCTTACGGGATGAGATCATGACGATCGTTGACGGGGATCTCAAGGTACGGATTGTATGTATTTTTGATGTTTCGATTTCGATTTCGATTGGCTAGTGCCTCTTTACTCTCTCTGATGTTGATACCGCCAGGTGAAGCATAGCTGCCTAGCTGACAATTTGGAGAAACGCTACGTTGATTCCAAATACATTGACGAACAGGAAATGAAGTATGTGGACGCTTGCTACCCGCCCATCATTCAGAGCGGCGGGAAGTATTCCCTGAAATTTAATCACACTTCCACAGATGAATTTATTCACTTCGGTGTGATTACTTGTTCCTTTGGAAGTTTGTACAAAGGATATTGTTCTAACGCTACGCGGACCCTCCTCATTAACCCTTCAACCGAAATTAAGGTCAGTTCTACAAGCTTGATTTTCAATTTCAAAACTTGCCAATTGTGTAAATACAAAACTCATTGATTTTAGGAGAACTATAAATTCCTTCAGAAGATTGAGACTGAGGTAATGCGGCTCCTAACACCCGGCTCTCGTTTCTCTGAAATACACTCCGCGACGCGTGACTTTGTACGCACTCGGAAGCCCCATTTGCTTGATCATCTGAGCCACAGCCTTGGATTTTCGATTGGGATTCTCTTCCAGAAGCAGCCTCTCGTCATCACGGCCGAGTCATCTATCAAAGTGGTCAAAGGGATGGCCATTCACGTCTCGGTGGCCCTGACTAATTTAATCAACACTACGGTCCCCTTGAAGCACATCAAAGAGAGGCAGTACGCTCTCCTCCTGGGAGACACTATTGTTGTTCAAGAAGTACGGCGGAGCTTAAGGACGCATCTACTAAGGCCTAGCGCGTGAACGTAATATTTTATTTACTTTTCAGGATGGCCCAGCAGTATTCCTGGCTGAGTTACTACAGAAGCTAAGTTGGGTATCCTTTATGATTGAGCCAGAAGAGGCTGAAGGAAGCAGTGAGAACCGGAAGAAGTCTGGCTTGCTCGTTGAAACTGAAGAGGAGCTGCTCGGCCGTGGGTTTAGAAAGGCTGTCTTGGAATCTAGATTTCGGGTTAGTACTACTTCTTATTTGAGAATTGTCTCCCGCGTGGTTGGTCAGCTTCTTAGAACCAATACTAATTGTATAGATAAACTAAATCGATTTATAATATTAATATTTGAATTTTCCGATCCAGAATGATAATGGGGTGAATGAGAAGAGACGCCAGCTTCAGAAGGAGCTTATGCAGAAACTCAACGAGAGAGCACAACTCCGCCATCTCAGCATTAAGTCTTCCGTTGGAGAGCGGAACGCTTATCAAAGTACAAAGGAATTCGTATCCTACAAGCGCCCATCCAAGTTCCCAAAGGACATCGAATACCTCAAAATATATGTTGGTTAGTAACGGAAGCTGGAGGTAGGGCCTTATCTTTAATTTTCAAATTATTTAGGTTAAAAAATTAGAATTGCGCATTATTGTCTGCTCTGCAGACTCGGCTTGCGACACGGTCATCCTTCCGATTTTCGGACTATCTGTCCCCTTCCATGTTGCCACCCTCAGGAACGTCTCCACTTCCATTGAGGGTGACTACATTTACTTGAGAGTGAATTTCCTCAATCCGAGCACGACGCTGATTCTTGAGAAGAAAACGACTCCAATTGTCTTCCGAAGCCAGCATTTTCAGTTTGTCAAGGAGGTACTAAGATACTAAAACATTGGATTTTGGAATATTAGACCAGTTTCAAATTTAATCCTGTGCCTCGCATTCCGTAGATGACGTTCCGGAGTTCAACAATCAAGGAGTCAGGCATGAAGTCGGCCCCTGGTGATGCTCTCCTAACGAAATTCCGCCTCCTGAAGGAAATGCATAAGAAGTACAAGGGCAAAGTGGCCGAGTACTATGAGATGAAGAACGTTAGCCAGCAAGAGGCCTTGGTATGCTTCGACAGGTCCCGGAAGGTCATCCCCACGTTGACTAATATAATCATTCGGCCAACGGTGACGAGTGGGGAACGGCTTCGAAAGAAAAATTCATCTACACAGTGTGGGATGCTGGAGGTGAATTCATTTATAAGTGTTTAATCTGTATTATATATTTGTTGAGGTATTCTCACACTAACCCCCATTTACTGTTTAACCCAAGGCTCATATCAATGGATTCCGGTTCCGGATCCGGAAGGAGACCATTGACATTATGTACAGCAACATCCGATACGCCATTTTCCAGCCCTGTGACTTTGAGCTCGGGGCCTTCATTCACTTTGTTCTCAACGTAACTAGAAACCTAATTTCCTGAATATACTACATACATATTACTACACAGTTATTCGTTAGTCACATAAAGTTACTATCGCTAACTCCTTATTTTCAGAAAGAGGTTCTGATTTCAAAGAAGCGGCACTTCCACGTTCAGTTCTACTGTGAGGCCGGGGAAATCGTAACTGACCTCGGGAAGCGGCAAAACGTCATTGACCGTGATGAGAATGAGGAGAATTTTGAAGACGAACGGAAGCTGAAGGTCAATCTTAACAGACGCTTTCGAGTCTTTTGTGACACAGTTGAGAGCATTTCGAATAACACTGTTGAGTTTGAGGAACCGATCCGTGAGTTAGCATTTACGGGGCAACCCGGTCCTGGCCAGAATCGCTCTTCAGTTCTCCTCCAGCCTACGCCTAGCTGTTTGGTTAATGTCGTGGACTGGGTAGGCTTCTTTATTTCTAGTCGCAGATTCTTTATATGTAGATTTCGGTTTCTGTTATCAAACATTTGTTAGAATTTGCTTGCTCTTCTGTGTATGTAGCCACCGTTTGCAATTCCTCTGGACGAAATTGAGCTCATCCATTTTGAGAGAGTGGAGTTTGTGCTCAAGACCTTCGACATGGTCATCATCTTCAAGGACTACACCCGGAAAGTGATTTATATCAACGGCGTCCCGACCAACCGGATTGAAAAAATTAAGAGCTGGCTAGAGTAAGTAGCTTCCACAGCCCATACTACCATGCCATGACGATCACAGTTCTACGGAGTTCTTTTTAGTTCAGTCCCAAATGACACGGATTCTTTACAGAAAACTCACTAACAACTTCAACGCGTAAACTGAGTCACGAGAACGCCGGTAAACAAGTCTCTAAATAGAGCCACAGAACATCTTAGTTTTTATTAGTTTGCTGCCTAGACCGGCTAATTCTGCAATATCTGACCCACGCTCCTGTAATGTAGATTGTCATGCCTATACCTCGCATGAATTCCTGATCCTGGTCTATACTAATTAATTCCTAATTACTACATCTTATCCTGGTTGAGGTCCAAACCAAAGCTCTAGCATAATACTCATTCTCGCTTTTTTTCAAGTTATTATACGCGATTGTCACTGCTGTTTTGTATTAACTAGGCGTGATTAAGTTACTGACATTGACTTTCCTAATATATTCAAACTAGTATCTCTGAGATCCATTACACGGAAGGCCCAGCCTCTCTCAACTGGTCACGAATCCTGAAGACAATAAATGCGGATCCCGAGGCCTTCTTTGAGACGGGCGGTTGGACGTTTCTGGAAGAGGAGGACGATGAGGAGTCGCCAGGTTCTGAAAAGGCTGAAGGGGACGAGGACGGTGACAGCGTGGTCTCGGATGAAGAATACATACCCCCTGGAGAAGATGAGGATGACGATGACGGGGACTCAGACTGTAGTTTCCAATCTTCAGATTCGGATTCAGATGTCTCAGACTTTGACCGTATGAATCATTCTTGTTTCACTAATAGTGAAACATTAGTGTAGTTTCACTATTGTAATTTAAACAAGGCAAAGTACGTTTGATTTTTTCCCAACAGTTTCTCACGAGTCTGGGTCCGACGAAAGTTCGGAAGGAAAGTCATGGGATGAGTTGGAGAGAGAGGCCAAGGCTGCTGATAGTCAACAAATGAGTAGCTTTGGCGGCGGAGTTCTCAACCGGAACAGTCACTGTAAAATCACTCCAAGTGATAGCATGAAACGCAAGTCTACGTAAGGAATTTTATCCAAAAATAGTTCACCCTCCGAAATCAGAATCACTTGACTGTATACCTTAATTTAGTTCAATATTGGATTCGCAATGGAGTGAAGGCAAGATTCCAAAAAGGAGTGACCCTGGACCTTTGCATGCCGGTAAATCAATGAAACGACCCACCTCTTCTGGACAACAGAGTTCCAAAAGTTCAACTAGCTGCCCGCCGCTAAAAATTCGGTAGGCTCCTTATTCTAAATTCTAAATGTATGTAATACACAAGCCTTCAATGGGTTCACAGTTAATCTGCATCTCTACTGCTTTTTGGTTTCAGCAAAATCTGAGATGCCCGAAAATGGTAAAATGAGAAGTTATCGTTAAAGCGTACACTGTTCCTTCCTTACTTCGGATGTCGAATTATTGATAGAATATAGAATTTAACCTTCGACAAATTGAAATGTAATATTGTAGTTTGAAATCGTAAATCGTAAATCAATATGCTACATTCGTCACTAAGGATTTCCGTTACAAGAATCATATATATATTTTGCAGTTTCTGTCCGTCCGTCCGTCCGTCCGTCCGTCCGTCCGTCCGTCCGTCCGTCAGTCCGTTTGAAACGGCTTAACTATAAGAAATACTAACGCTACCAAGTTGTATGATAGCTTAAAATCTTCATTAGCTC
>JAQFZY010000978.1:0-19313 GCA_034696285.1 Hypogastrura burkilli
TTTAACATTACATTAGCATGGGGCTAAAATGACCTGACTACGGCCGCCTGACTTGGCAACGGAAAACAAGCAGAGTCGTGCACCAAACCTAACCTTATTCGTAAATCACACCAATACACTACTGAACTATCAGTTGCACTAATTAATATACACGAAAAACTTTTAACATTGTTGGGATCATCAACAAAGACTACAATCTACAACAGCGAAAAGAGAGAGAATTGAATTTAGAAAACCTCCTTTGGCGGGCATGTGTAGTACGCAACATGTACGCAAGTCAATGCAATGCGCGCCAAAAGTGAAGGTGTTTTATTTCAATCCTCTCCTGTTGTAGGTTTGTAGCCTTATTAGGCATTACAAGATAGAGAACAAGCAACACACACATAATTTAATCCAATAAAGTTAAAAGTTCTTTGTGTATTTTAAATACATAGTAAAACTCATCGTTCAGTAGTGTATTAGTTTGATTTACGAATTAGGTTAGGTTTGGTGCACGTCTCTTCTTGTTTTCCGTTGCCAAGTCAGGCGGCCGTAGTCAGGTCATTTTAGCCCCATGCTAATGTAATGTTAAATGGTAAGCTTATTTGGTTGAACTTAGTTTAGCCTAATTTCCTCGTAGTTAAAAAATTCGGAAAAATTCTCAGCCTCCTTCTATATATTCACGATGTCAAATAACAAAATCCGATCGTAATTAGTCGTTTAGTTGCTGCTCTACGATTTTTTAAACATGTGGACAATTTTCGGCGTCACGCTGTATTTTCATGAATAAACCTAATCTAACGTTATCATTTACGATTGATATTTGACCCACCTGTCTCCGAGGTGACCTTTTATTCGGAAAATCTGAAATATTCGTGAATTTTTAAAAAAGGAGCCTTAAAAGCGTTTTTTGTAGATTTCTCGAACGTGCTACAACCAAACTCAAATCGCCACGCCAATTTATTAGAAAAATAGATTCTGAACAACTTGTAAACATCCGTTTAGTTGTCGACTTAACCACCGAACCGTCCAATCCCGAAACGTTTGAAAAAAATACCTCCCCACGTGACCACTTTACATGAAAGATCATGAGGGAGGTAAAAATACCTCCCAGGGAGGCAAAAATACCCCTATGGACCCGACTGGATTGTAATCGAACGGCTCAACGCAGACAAAAAGCAAAAGCAGAAAAATTAATCGGAGCAAGGGCTCCTTGTACTTTTCATTCTCAAAACTTTATATTCCATCTCAATGACCCTTAAAAATGATATTTATGCGCAGTTTCGTTTTTTGATAACCTTCCTGATAATCCCACTCCCTCTTATACTGAAATTATCTATCCCCATGCAATTAGCTATCAAAAAACTTAATATGATCTCTGTAGGTCAAAGGGATCCCGTGATACGTGACCTTTTGTAAAATAACAACCGTGACCTGGGCCTAACGCACGTTTTCATATGGAATTGTCTAGGGGTGCAAAACGTCATGGCAACATAATATATCTTTGCAAACTCGAATTGTGCTAGTATTACGTGGTTGTAACTAATTATTACTATATTTTGTGTTCTAAAAAAATGCAATACAAAATTCCAAAATAAAAAAATGCACTACAAAAAGTGCAAGACTACCTTGAGTTTAGAAGTGCACTAGAAAGATTGAAACAAGCTTAACCGAACCCAAGTCTAATTTTTGTGTCCACGAAGGTCCTCCGCGCTTTAAGTATACTATTTACAGTAGGTGCCTATATCAATTCATGTCAAAGTAGGCACGGAGGACCTGAAATGCGACGCAAAAATTAGAATTGGGTTCGGTTAAGCTTGTTTCTATCTTTCTAGTGCACTTCTAAACTCAGAGTAGTCTTGCACTTTTTGTAGTGCATTTTTTTGAAATTTTCGTTGCATTATAACCTAGTTTTGCCCCCGGCGTCCCCGGACCTTTCCCCGGGGACATTCCCCGTCCCAAAATGCCAAAATCCCGCGGAGCACAGGGACGGGGTCCCCGGGGACTGCATCACTAGTCCTGACCTGAACAATGTTTTAATCGACCTCACAGCCGTATCTCGATTCCAGCACCCTCTACGTGTCACTCAAAGGTCACATGTGGATGAAATGCTATCAGATAGATTTGGCTTAAACGGACCCTCTACAGGTCAAATACCCGAATAACCAGGTGAGAATGTACTAACAACTAATAATTGTCCAAGAAGGTGACTTTTACGTCTATTAAAACATTGTTAAGGAGGTCAAGATCGGCAAGTATACCAAGTTTTAGCTAAACTCATCTGAATGGCATTCCACATATACATCATAGTGCTACAGACAACTGCAGTGACACATATACACGCATGTGCAGTACAGTGCACACATATAGAAGTTGACAACTTAACAACTTAACAACTTACATTAAATTGACAGCCAATCGATGCTTTTAAATGCAGTTTATGAGATTGAACAATTTCAAGCGTCGTAAGTTAATTTATCTTAGTGCCAAGGTCGCGTAAGCTCCAAAAACCGGCCCATTTTGGCTTAGTTTTTGAAGTTTTGGGTCCATTTTTACCTATTTCTGCCCCTGGGGTCCCCGGACCTTTCCCCGGGGATTGTCCCCGCCCAAAAATTCCGAAATTCCGCGGGGACTGCATCACTAATACACATACGATTTTTGTATATAATATTCATAGTTTACCTAGTCAATTCATAAGTAGGGAAGATTGATGAACTCTCGTTTACGCACGTACCTTTGTTCGTAGAAACTTGATATCCATATCAGTAGAAAGAGGGTTTAATTCTGACTTAAGTAGCACCATTACCATCAGAAAGTACACCTTGCCAGTCTGTACTGAGCCGAAGACTCATCTCATCTCGCTCGTCAAAATTACGCAACGAGTTTTCGGACAAAATACCCCACAATCAAGCGAAATATTTTATGTTCGCCTCAGCGCCCGTACACCCTAAGGAGTTTAGATGGTACATTTTGGTCGAGTTTTAGTCATATTGCGGATCCCGTTGTGACAAAGTATGGATTTCGTGACGGCTCAAACGAAGCGAAAAAATATAAAAAATATGAAAATATATTTCTTGCATGGGAATTTATGTGAAACATGTGAAAAAACACATTGCGTAATTTTGACAAGCGAGATGAGACAAGTTTTCGGCTCAGTACAGACTGACAAGGGTTTTTTCTGATGGTAATGGTGCTACCTAAGTCAGAATTAAACCCTCTTTCTACTGATATGGAGATCAAGTGTCTACGAACAAAGGTACGTGCGTAAACGATCAATCTACACTACTTATGAATAGACTAGGTACTATAGTACAAAATAAAAAAATGCACCAGAAAAAGTGCAAGCTCACCCTGAACGAATGTGCCCTACTACAAATGAGGAAACAAGATTTATCCAGAGTTAATTCAATAATCACCAATTGAGTATTTTAAATATAATTTAATTAGTTTGATAATTATCGGTTGTCCGAAGGGCCTAAGTCAATTGAATCTTATAAGTAAACCGAAAAATTTTAGGCTTTCTGTAGTTGAGAATATAGGTGGAGGAATGCTTTAAAACAAAACTATAATAAATTGGAATATTCAATAAACTAATGTAAGCTGATGCGCTTGTTTCAGCTGATGTGGCAAACTTTTCGACTTTTCTGATCCCTTATAAAATTTATTTTATGCTAGGGACAGCTGCTTCCTCCCAGTTTTCTTCAATTAAGGTCATGTACGCAAAAGTGTTTCAATTCCCAATATTCCTCTTTTAAATCGTTGTGTGTAAATGCATCTCTTTGTCTAATGACAGGACAGCTATATGCTGTTGTATTTCTGAATATGTCGAGTTAAATATATGGCCGTGGGCCCTTCGCAGACAACCGATACTTATCAAACTAATTAAAATATATTTAAAGTACTCAATTGGTGATTATTAAATTAAGTTGTTAGCTTTGAACAGTCGGAGTTGGAGAAGATTGCAACATATTTGTGCATTAAGTACCCGATGGACTGGTTAGCAAGTTGTTTTTTGCATAAAGTAAATCTATTGAAATTCCTGCTGACTCCGTTTGTCACAAAAGAAAGATCACTCAAACCTCCTGATGTTTTAAATGTGTTACATACAACAATGGATTAGACTCTGCCATTCCCAACGTGGAAACTGCTTTGCGAATGTTTTTAATTTTCCCCTTAACAGTCGCCAGCAGCAGTGAGGTCATTTTCAAAACTGAAATGGATCAATACGTACTTAGGTTCAACAATAGGAAAATAACTTTCAAACTCATTTATTTGGTCGACCAAACATGAAGTTTTGGATAAGTATGACTTCCACCAAATAATGCAAACTTTCGCAAGTGCAAAATGTAGAAAAGTTAATATTACGTTTTGATTTTCCTTTTTTTATAAAATAAAGTATTCAAAAAATTACTATTTCGCTCGTCTGATAATAAGATCTATTAGATGAGGGTCAAAAACTCCCAAGTCGGTTTTTTCCTACAGCGCCGGGACGAAGTAGTAAAATTCCTAGCTACGGCCCTGCTCGTGAGATGTACATTTGTGGAGAAGTAAGGACAAGATGATCGGGCTGAGAATACACCCAATTCATATTCACGGAGTTGACACCGCAGCGAATACAGAGATTAGCTCACGAATCCATGCATTTTCAGGTCGACCATCTTGTAATTCGTAGTCCCAAACGCATTAGATCTCGGAGATCCCAAAATAGGAGAACCCGATGGCTAATATGAACGATGTCACGTTCGAAAAGGAAGTTACCTACCCGTGTGAAGGCGAAGGAAGTGGTGCTAGAGGAATAATTTATGCCATTTTCGCTTTCGGGGATTTCGTCGACTTCCTTATCTTGAATAAGCAAGTCGTCTGTTGTGACGCTATGTTTTACCGAAATGTTCTCGTTCTTGGTATGCAACGGGTTTTCGATGGTGTCACTGGACGGAGACTTTGGTGGAGAGGCATAAATTGGACCTCTGTGCTCGTCCGAAGGAGACATGAGCCTAGTATGGCCCCTTCCTCTAGATAACTGCTGTACCTGCTGTGTGAAGGACAAGTTGGCTCTCTGCTCCGAAGTTGAACCTACAATAAATTGTTAATAAACCAAGAACGGGGAATCGGAATTACTAAACAAAATCAGACCGTGTATCGGAATTGGAATCGCAATAGAAATTGCTGATTGGGAACGGGCTATCAGGACCGAAATCGGTATTATGATTCATAATTGTGTCCCCGTAAATAAGCACATGCATGGCAGGCATTCGAGTAGAGTAGACCTATATGAAGTCTCACTCATTTTTAATTACAGATGTGCACGTCGTTTTTGTTCTAAATTCTGAGTCACGTGACCCCTTTTATAAGCATTAAGGTACTCAGCCATATCATTCCTTGCAAAATCTGAAAGCTTGGAAGCGCCCTCGGACCTCGTACCAACTCATTAAAGTTGAGTCGTTGAGTGTGAAAATACGGCCATAAATTCCTTCACTCTCCTGTTTGTGTAACTACCCTCTTAATTTGGTACAAATTAGGAATGGTAACTTCTCCCTCCTAAATGTGTACGTTTCTTCTCCTAATCATTTACACTTGACCTCCAACTATATCCAATGACACCTCATTCGTCTTAAATGGGCTTCATCTATTATTTATTTAAAAAAATATTGAATTGCGCTTTAATATTTATTTTCTAATCATATGCTATCCGGCATATGGATGACTCCTCTGCAGAACAATCACTTGATTTACTATGATTAGGTATTTACTTTAGAGTATTTCGTACATACAGAGGGTTATAGCTCCTATAAAACTCGAAACTCCGACCGCTCCACACGACCATGGAGTTTTAGCTAATTTTACTTCCTAGTGCTTTTTTTTACGAAATGACAACTTCCCTCCAGAGAACAGGAAATATCTAAGTTGGGAAACATGAGAATTCAAGGAAGTCCTTTCTATGGAATAGGATCGAGTAGTAGCTGAATTAGTTGTAAAATAAAGTTAAAATATTTTAACTTTTGAGCGTCAGGAAAAATACATTGTAGAATGTGGCGTCGCCACGAAAGGCGCTGACGCCACATTTCGGTGTGAACAGAGCGGATCTCCCGGAGAAAGTAACGCCAACGCCACTCTGGTCGCGACGCCACGATGGCGCTACGCTGGCGTCGCCGTCGGTGTGACCTAGCCGTTTGGTGTGAACAGTCGACGTCACTTGGCGTCGCCACAAATGGCGCAAAAAAGGGGCGACGCCGTTGGTGTGGCTCCGGCTTTAGTCTACGATGCCAAACTCATGCTAGCCAGAGTCACAGATGGGTGAGAATCTCTCATTTCGCACGGCATTTGCAAAGTATCTTAGATTTGAGTGAAAATTTTAAACCCTGTGGGGAATAATTAAAACAAAAATATTCCGAAAAAATTATTCCAAAAAATTAAAAATTGACTGAGTGACGAATTTTTAAAACTGGAATTCAAAATTTTGAAAAGTATGCTTAAAAGGGTTAGGTTAGATTTTATATACAGAATATAGGTTCATTCAATCCGTATGGACAAGACACAATTTTTTATAACAAATTTGTTTAATTTTTTCGAAGAATGTAAAGGATTTTTCAAAATTTGAAAACTTTTTGGCCCATCCTTTGAACTACCAAGATTTTTTATGAGTATAAAGGCCAGTATACTCAATATTGTGTACATGATTATAAGCGTCAGTATACTCAATATTGTGTACATGATTATAAGCGTCAGTATACTCAATATTTAGTACATAATTATAAGTATCAGTATACTCTGTATTTAGTATATCCGCTTTAATAAGTTAGTCTTTCTATGTATCCGTGGCTCGGCGGCGTTATTCGTTCTGTAATTGGCCGGTAAAGGAAAGGGGGCGGAGTTATGAACTGACCAACTTAAAAAGCTGCAATTGTTTACTAAACAATAATAACAGCGGGTCAATGCGCCGGCTGTCGTCTGTCTCCCATAGCAACAAGCGACGCGTGTATATCGGGACTATGGTTTATTTGCCAATGTCTATGGGGGTCATTGGCATCGTGATATAAGGTTCACAGGATCGATTCAAAGAGGGGTTGGGTACTTAAGGGTACATCTAAACTTTACGAGTACTTATGGGCTGAGACAGGCAGTTGTAATTTGAGCCACGGTTTTTGGGATGAATTTTATTCAAATTTAAAGCTGAAAGTAAAGCGATAATACTGAATGAATCGGCGTGGGTATTTAAGTGTACTACGCCTAAGTCCAATCTAACGGCCTAATTTAATTACTGTGCCATTGGGAATTATTTTGAAGATGAATCTTACTCAAATTGACACATGAAGTTTGAATTTTCAAATTAAATATTGGATTCCAATTTCCGACGCATTGGCATTTATGGGTAGGTACCTCTGAAACTATACATTTGTTACTGTTAAAATCACGAACCACTACTAATCACCAGAGGTTCAGGTGCTGGGGCTACTAGTATAATTAGAAGTATCAGTATAAACTATATATTTAGTACATAATTATAAGTATTAGTATACTCTATACTTAGTACATAGTTATATAGTATAATCTTAAATAAACGGTATGGAAGGCATGTATAAGAGTAATGTTTGGAACCCAGTAAGTGGTCCAGACCGTAATACCGCCCAAATATTGATATTTCAACCGAACACTAATGATTCTAAATGAAACCTATTTATATCGTGAAGTCATTGCCTTAAGTTTACTTACCTTTCCTCCTAGCTTAATTAAGCTATTCCCCCTCCTTTCTATACATTAAGCTTCGTCCAATCAAAATAAAAAGTATATATTCTCATGATATTGCAAATTATGCATAAAAACACTATTTAAGTGCATATTATATTATAGTCATATATTCCAAAATTAATATATTTATCATAACTAACGTCTCTGACTCACACTGTTTGGAAATGAATGAAGTACAGCAGTATTTTGTTTACAATTTCGGTTCAAAGACTGAGGAACAGCACGTCCTCCTATTGTAGAAATAATATTTTGTAATAAGTGCCAGCTAATTCAGTTAGATTTAATTGAATGACAATTATATTGTAATAGCGCAGTAATAAGGTAGCGCGGGCGCTATCACGTAACAGAGGTTTTGTCCTTCTCTCTTTTAACTGTGTTCACTGGGTCTCGGTGGACCCCTTTATTTGTTCCAAACCGTAACGTGCCACCCCGTTTCTACTTTGGGACTTTAGGAAAATGGGCCGAATTCTAACTATCTGCGTTCCTGGCCTGAGACTTTCGACTGCCTTGGGGTTTTTCGTCCAGCTTGTTCCTGACGACCGCGTTGGATACTCGCTCTGTTCGTACTGCCTGTCTCAGACACTCGAGCTAGGGCCCTTCCGCCGCTCTCTAGGCGTCCCTTTTCCTCCAGCGTCACCAACTCATCCCCACTTCAGGGAACAACTCCGCAGCTTACATCCGCCTGCTGACAGGAAAAAGCTGATAGCCCTTTCATTCTTAAGACAGGATGTTCCATCCTGTTTCTCACTACATGGGCCATGGCTGTGGTCTGCAACCACCATCACATCCGCTGATTGGTGCGAGGCTCTTATCCTAGTCCAGCTACGACTCATGGTTGGCCTATGTACATAGCTGACCGATACTCTAGGTCTAACTTTAGCTAATAGCACAATGCTATTACACCTTCCCTTCCGGAAAAAGTTTTTATACTTCCGGATAAAAACTTACAACAGGGTGTGTCATCTCCCTCTATGCTATATGCTAAGCTATGTACAACATGTTCTCTTATTTGTCTATTACAAAATATCTTAATATTTGTAATTTACATACAATTTTACATCATTGTAATGTTTGATTATTCTCTAATTCTTACTTAATAAACTGGGGTGGCACCTTCCTACCTGACTCTTGGCATTCTGCCCACTGGTGTCTACGAAAAACCTGATGTTGGCGATTCAGGCGAAAAAGATCGACACAAGGGTCCCGGAGATACTTATTATCTTATAAGTCTATATATTACATTTCTTGTTTCACTTACATACTTATACATATTTACATCTGCCGAGCCTCCTCTAATTTTAAGTTTACTTTTATACATTCTATAACTTCTTGATTCTTGATGAGGCTTGGCAGGTCTTCGGGGTTTTAGGGACGTAACTCAGAATAAAGAGCAAATATTAGCACACATTCTCATGCTTCTACGCCTACCACATCGGTTAAGGCAGCAGAATAGCAATTGCAACCCCCGCGGCCATGGTGAACATTGACACTGACCCATATGTTACCAACGTGGGATTTCCCAAATCGATTCCATTAAATCCGAGAAAATGTTCGGGGATTAATCGATCTGGTCCGATCTGTGTGTCTCCAATGCACAGGCCTCCGTGGCAAAACATGAGGAATATTGCCAGGATATTACAAAAATGGTATCTTGTCACCATTATCAGCCCTGTTGCTGTTAAGAATGCGATCACTATTTGGGCCCCCAAACAAATTAGGCATTCAATTTTAATCCTTATAATTTCCTCTATTTTCGACAATTCCTCGTTTCCGGCTTTAATATCTCTCCAGACGAAGTCTATCCTTCGTTTTTTATTTCTCAATTTCAGGAGTGCGTCTATTGCAGAGGAAGCTATCGGAGGTTTTCTCATCTCCACTCGGTACTCTAAGCAGTCTCGCCACTCTGTGCATGAATCAACACACAACAACATGTCAGTGTTTGCCCATGTGAACGGTAAAAGTATCTCATTATCTCCGTTTTGCTCTCTCTCGCCGCTAGGGTAAATCTTTCTCATTGAAGGCATTAATTCTGCGTAGCAGCAGTTATCTCTTATTGCTATGCCCATTGTGCCCAACTCAGGTATGACAATTGACTGATTTTGGCCTTGGCAAATAATCTCAAGGCTATGGTATAGTGTGCTTATCAGGCTCTTATCACCTTGGCTTTGAACTTTTGTGTTCAAATCGCTTGAGCATGTTAGCTTACAACTCTCTTTGATTCGGTCCCATCTCTTTTCGATGCAGTCAGTAATGCATTTTAAGTCCAGGCTTGTCTGTTATTAGATTAGTCTTACCTAGGACTCTTCTATTGAGGGTTCTTAAGGGCTCGAAAGCGTAATACGTGTTGTCTCTCAGTATTAGCTTTTATCTCGCAATGCCTGTTTTGCATAGTTTCATAATACTGAAATGTCATCGGGCTCGCCTCAATCGTTTTCCAGTCACCTGCTATCGGTCTTATAAATAGCCACAGGGACCACGCCAATGAGTCGTCTGGACCGAATCGGCATTGTACAAAACCGTAGTTTACATAACATTCCGGGTCTCTCGTTTCTGGGATCAGTTCTAAGCCTTCATCTCTTAATATCTCGCCCTTAAGAGTCAAGTCTCTCCTTAGATACTCTCCGATCCTTGGGTCCGTTTGGACAGGTCCGCTCTGGGCCAGGCACTGAATTCTCAAGAACATAAAGGACTCTTTGTTGAGGAAAGGTGAGTTAACCCGTATCTCCCATGGGCCTGTTCTCTCGCTCAACCCCATCTCCGTCCGGTTCTCCGCTTTTCTCTGACTGGAGTAGCTTGTCTATATAGTCGGGCGGCTCACTATATACTTGGCTACCTTAATCTCAGTGAATATTAGCTGAGAGCCACTCTGCTCCATTTTAATGGGAGCTATAAGCGTTCTCTTTATCTCTCTTGCTTCAGTTGGATCCAGAACGATCAACAACATTGCTATACTGACTAACTGAATCCGGGGCTAAATCTTGGCCGGGGATTTTTCCTGTAACTTTTCCTCCTGTCAATAACCTTTGGTCATGCCAAGAAACTGACGTCAATATGGAAGGTTACTGTCCTCCACACGGAAAATTTTGGTAGAATTACATCATTCTTACATCATCCCTTAACCCTTTGCTATAGTTTATTTCGTATTATTCTATATAGTTTATCAACATTGTATCCTTGGACACCAATTATATTACTGTATATGCGCATTAACTTCCCTATGCGCGTTATTATCTGACCACTCATTATTCAGGTCTCGTTTGTGTAGCCCTTCGTGGATATTAACTCTTTTCTTAATCTCTTTCGATAGCCCTTCTCACTGGGACTCAACAATTTCCCTAATGCGAGCTCCTAGTGTCTCCTGCTCATAGCTCATTCAATATACTCATGATTACTTGTTTAGATACACCTTTACACACTTTTATGGAACCAGTTCGTGCTCGCCACAGTTTTCTTATCAGTGCAGCGGCAGTATTCTCCTCGATTTTCCCATACTGCTTTGGGAGGCTGCACGACCGCAATTTTGACCTGAGATACATTATCCCGTATCATTATCTCATCCTTGGGTTTGTATAAGGCCATTGTCGCTCTCGCGTCTATTATGGTGCTATTTTGTCCTTTTTGTATGTATTTATTTCTCAAATACGTTAGAGATAAGGCTCGCAAGGAAATTGGTCTATCCTCTATATCTCTAAAGAAGAGCTGAAGATCGTCTATCTTGTCATGCACGATTTGCAGACTCTCAAGGTCTCGTTTAACGTCTACCCCAACGACGGTATTTGTTGTTATACAGTGGGTCTGGATGTCTTTTATTGTTTCGATCGAAATCCCCTCGTCTAAACCCTTGGCTTCTAGGTCTGTTATTGACTGAAAGTATTGGCATACTTCCTCTCTTGTACGTTTTACGAACGCCCAGAATATCAGCTCATTCTTTCTATTTACAATGGCAATGGTTGCGGCGACCATTTTATGTTTCTTTTCACCAGATCTCTTTTTCAACGAGACCTTTTTCACGTCAATAGCGATAACGTCATTAAATGGTACTTGATCGCCTCGATATATCATCGGAACGTTCCAGGCCCCTACTCTGTCTCTGAGAGTTTTAGGTAGTCTTGGTGGCGTTTGGGTTAGTGTTGCCAGTTCCTGTTTGCGTTTCCTCTGCCAGTATTTGATTACTTTGTTCCTGTTCTCTAAGTGAATGCTCTTTCCCAGACAGAGCAAATTCAATTATCTCCGGCCTTGATAGCTCTCGTACTACTTCTAACGCTCTTTCGACCTTTGTTGTGACAACGTCCGATTCGCTATCGACCTCTATCAAGACGGTTTCCGTGCCAAGACTCGTTTCTGGATCCGCCATTTTCTCTCTGTGGGCAAGTCCAACAAGTTTGGCATAAGTTGATTAGTTTCATCGTTTGCATCGCTTGCTTCGGCTCTCTCATACTCGGAAATTGGTTGCAACAGAACCACCCAACGCTATAATTTCATGAACTAGAGCTGCACTGAACTGTAATTCGAGGTTTTACGCATTGAACTGCTGCCCATTAATATGTCTAGTGCATATGCATCAGGATGCATCTCTTTTATTTCCATAAGGCTTACGCATGGTAATGCTGCTTTTTCTCTCTCTCAAGGACTTATGCATCATAACGCCGCTCTTTTAATTTCTCTGAGGCTTACGCATCGGAATGCTGCTCTTTACATCTCTCTCATCTCAAAGACGTATGCATTGTAATGCCGCTCTATTATAGCTCTCTCAAAGGCTTATGCATTGTAATGCCCGTCACTAAGACTTACGCATCGGAATGTCGCTCTACTATAGCTCTCTTAACGACTTATGCATCGAAATGCCGCTCTACTATAGCTCTCTTAACGACTTATGCATTGGAATGCTGCTATCTATTGTAGCTCTCTCAAAGGCTTATGCATTATAATGCCGCTCTCTAAGACTTACGCATCGGAATGTCGCTCTACTATAGATCTCTTAACGACTTATGCATTGGAATGTTGCTCTTTTAATCTCTCTCAGGCTTACGCATCGGAATGCTGCTGTTTACAAGTCTTACGCATCGGAGTGCTGCTTTCTAAGGCTTACGCATCAGAATGCTGCTCTTTTAATCTCTCTCTGGCTTACGCATCGGAATGCTGCTGTTTTATTCTCTCTCTAAAACCTAGTCGTCAAATTTAGCTCATGCTTCCTCTCTGAGACTTAAGTTCCGACCGTGTATTCACCCGCTAATTTCTTTAGCTTTTCTATAGACGGTAGAGCTTGATGCCAATATCGCATCAGGTGTTTATATCCAAGAGAGGTATACCATTTGCCTTTATTCTCTTTAGGGACGTTCTTCCAACTGAACTTAACGTACGAGTCCTGTAAGGCGCTATCGAATCTCGGGGGTTCGCAGTCCCGCGGGGCAACCAACGAATTTTCGTCCGCGGTCATCCCGTGCTTTCCCATGTTTTTCTCTATTTACCGAGAATTTCTTCTCCCGGACTTGTGTCCGCCTCGTAACTATTTGTATTCGTCTGTGTTTTCGACAGCCATGCTCCAGACAGAGTGGGAGCGCGTCGAACAATTTAGAGAGAATAACTTTCATTCCTCTCGTATCTCTTAGATCTGATCTCTTATTGGGTGGGCTGGCGAATTATTTTTGCATGTGACCATTTCGCCTCACAACATCCCCTTCACTCGTTTAGTTGGATTTCACAGCGTCAGATTATTTGTTCCTCGGACAGTACATTTTCTTATCTAGATAGTTTAGGGAAAGTGGGCACGCGCTTCGTGTTATTAAAGGAGTCAATCCAATGAGACCGACACGAAGGTGAAAAATTTCAGTTTTAGTTTTGTTTTTTAATTTACAACTTAATTACTGTCCTGTCCGAGTCTTGTTTTACTCTTGTTGCCGATGGATTGGCAGCAGAAACGGAATGTTATATTCTGCCCAGGGTATTTCTTGTGTCTGGATATCGATAAACGAGGCACGATGTTTAGTCTGTACTTTCAGCTATTTTGCTCTTTCAGCTACTCTCGCCGATCTCCGTGGCGGTAACTCTGATTCTGTGGTAGTCTCCACTATCTCAACTTGTTTCCGGGGTCTACCCCGCTTAAGTTTCTCCGGTGCCTTTTTCTCATTGGTCACCGTCTCTCTATTAACTTTCACTGATTCTCTAGACTTACTATTCGTCTTAATTACTTCAGTTTCCGGCACTTTACTCGTCTATGTACTTGCCGAGTCCGCCGTTACTTCCTTCTATAGGGATTGTCTTTGGTTCGGGCTCACTATCAAATGGTATAAGGCGCCTTAAGACGCCTACTATTTCTCTCTTTGGCTTATATTTGCCAAAGTCCTCTATTACAAATGTATTGTCTCCTAGTTTTCCTATTATCCTATAATTGCCCTTACAGCGCGCCTGCAACTTATCTGGCTCCCCTTTCTTCCTAGTTGGGACTTCATAAAACACCAGATCTCCAATTCTATGCTTCACTATGGGCCTCTTTTCATCAAAATGCTTCTTCTGATTTGCTTGAACCTTCTCAAGTCTTTGACTTGAGAAGGTTCAAAATGACTTTATCTACTAGGTACTCAGCGACTTCCTGTGCTGTTCCATTCTTAATTGCTCCAACGATCACGTATCTCGTGAGTATGTCTGATACCACAATGATCATCCTATTTCCACTTGTAGAGATAGGGAATGGGCCAAGTAAGTCAGCCGATAAAATTTTACAGGAGTCAGCTTCCACTCTTGGTTTAATGGGTCTATCGGTTTTAGTGTGCCCGGTCTTTTATGTAGTGGGAGATTATGGAGTTTGCATTTAATGCACTTGTTAATATAACTCTCGATATCTTTATGCATGGCTACCCAGTAGAATCTCTCCTGCATTGTTGCTCGCGTCTTATCTCCGCCAAGATGAGCTGAGAACTCATTTGCATGATATAACTCTATAAGCATGCCTCTCAGGCTCAAAGGGATTACCAACCTTGGCCGCTTATCGGCTTCCACCTAATCTATTACTTTTTACTCGGACATCTCTTTAAGATGCAACAAAATCTCTCTGCAAAATTCGTCTACCAATTGATAGCTCAGGATATCGATCTCAAACTTCTCTATGTCCGTTCTCTCTATCTTATCATGATCGCTTTCGCTGTATTGTTCCGCCTTCTTACTTAATGTTAGTAGGAATGTCGGAATCTCTAAAACTTTCCGTATTTAATAGCTTCCGAGACAAAGCGTCTGCGACCACGTTTCTTGAGCCTGCTCTATAGATTATTTCACAATCGAATTCTTGCAGCTTTAGCGCCAACCGCCCAATCCTATCCAATATGTTTTGATTGGATCTCTCAAATTATTCAAATATATTAAAGCTAGGTGGTCCGTTCTGACCACAAAACGTATCATTGCTAAGTATTGTCTGAATAGCGTAAGGCCGAATATAAGCGATAATGCCTCCTCCGGCGTACTCCACTTCCGCTCTGCGTCTGTTAAGGTTCTACTTGCATACTGTAAAGGGCGCTCCAATCTTTTTATCTTTCCGGACTCTAGTATATTCGGATGTATTTGTACTAACACTCCGCCTACGGCGAAATCCGAAGCGTACGTGTGTAATTCGAAGGGAATCCTCCGTGGAAGTTCGCTTCAGTTATTCCGCTGTCAGAGGTTTCTTTGTTGCCTTTGTTAGTCACAGTACCATAGTACTCCTCTGCCTAGTAGAGTCTGTAACGCTGCTGTTTCTATCTCTTTCTAAATACATACAACTTTACGGTATCGCATAAACCAAACGTCTAACCTAAGTAAAGCCGAAAAGTTGATTGACAGTAGACTGCTCTTTACCTATACTGTCGGCTGACTGCACTATACCTAAACCCTGTTAACTATTTCTCTACGTCACTTATCATTGGAAATCTGCACGCTATGATAAAGTACTATGCAAATATATGAGACAAGAAACAAGCGCTACGGAACTAACAATGTCCCTTTACCAATGACGAACACGAATGAGACGGTAGACTAAAGACTTTAGGCCAAACGAAGAACTCTGTAAATAGTGACTTATGTTTATTTAATTCAAAAGAATGAGAATTTAAGAATTACAGGAGAGCCGAATAGGTCCTAACGTTACGTGAGTCGGAAGTGAACTCCCTTTTACAACCAAAAGTTCTGACTGTTTATACGGAATTAAGTGGCGACATTCAATTCCCTATAATAATTAATTTAAATCCAATGTTTCATTTTTGAGGATTTTTGGGACATAATTAAATATTGTTCCTCATAAAAGTAAGGTTGGTGCCATAGACTTACCGTCTACAATTAGACCTTGACTCTGACGTTTCACAAAACGTTGAACCTTATCACATATCGGATGCCAGATCGTAATATACCTATCATACACAATTGCCATGAAACTTAGTGAGCAAGACTCCTCTTTTCGTAAACTTTTTTATACATACACGTGCACTTCCTACATTCACATGGATATCCTGCATTTAGCATTAGTATACAATAATATAGGAAACGGCACAGAGGCGAGCCTTACAATGAACCTGGGAAACAGAAGCCTGTGTTACAAGTCAGTCATTATTATAATTGAAATGGATACAAATCCAATTAAAAAGGCTAACAGGAAGCCTAATTACAGTGACCGGGAAAAGTCAATAATCATTAGTTAATAAATACTGGTCATCACTTCAAAAAACACTCCTCACTCAGTTTGAAGCTAATAATATTGAGCCCCCAAAATTCTGTTACGCTGACACAAAGAAGGAAACGTCATCAGCTTGTGGTATTAGCTACAAAAGTGTTCGTAAAATAGTCGGAAATAGTGCATGTGAGGATAGTACGGAAAATAATGTTAAAAAACTGGTGGGAAGAAACGGATTGAGTGTGATTCGTTTACTAAATCCGTGATCTGTCTAGTGTGTCATCGCTTTTATGCCGAGAAACAGTACCCAACTGTACAAACAATCCTTGACAAGTGTTTGGAGTATGAAAATTTTCTTCGAGTCAAAAGGACATTATTTCAAAAATGGCTTGAAAATTGTGGATTTATATACAAGCGTTGTTTTAAGAAGCCAGTTTATCTTGAAAGGACCCTAGTAATGTCATTAGTAATGTCTAAAAATTTGTGTGTGGAACGGGAAGGTACTACAAGATGTGAATGGGTGGACTGGAGACGTTATTGTGGTGGATAGGGCAGGATTATTATTAATCATATTGGCAGCAAGGACGGTTTCTTAGCTGGGGATCAAAATGTGTTTATATCAAAGAAAGATACATCCATTGCCCCAGTTCGTTTGTGCGAGCCAGTCCTACACTGCCACTCAGTTTCATTTGACCTTGAGATGATCTAAGCAATCCGGCTGGACAGTACATTATATCCGAATTCATTCCCAGTGGCAGTGCAGGTATGAGCTTGAAGTGAATCAGTAGGATTTGTAGATACATGTTTGGAAATAAAGCCTTTTAATCGGACATAATTTTGCTCAGCAATCATGTTTCGAGTCCGAAAAGTGTGTCCTTTGCGTTCCTGTTTACCCAAGGATTTTATTTTACTTTAAGCTTAATTACGTGAGTAATTCGTCTCTTTTTGCGAAGCGGTACAAGTCTGTACTGATGATTCGTTCCCACTTTCCAGTTATGACATGTAACTAGATAATTAATTAACTGAGTGGCGCTCATGATGCATGTCGCTTAGAGCTATGACTAATAATATGTATGTTAGTAACAAGGAGTGGCGATTATTAATGACCGTTAGGGCATTTATGGGAACAGTAGGGCATGTCTGTCCGTCTGTCCGTCTGTCTGTCCGTCTGACGCCTACTGGAAAACGTAGAAGGGTTCAAATTTTCCGAATTGTTTTTTCATAAATCGGTAACTAGGAATCTAGCTAGATTCACTATTAATTTTGATTTGTCAAAATGCTTCTTGTTTATTTAATTTCTAAATAAAACATCTTGATTTGGAGTGAAATAAGCTTATTCTCCCTTCCCACTCCTCCACTAAGGTTCAATAAGCTCAAACCAGCTACTCACTTGCCGCATGTTATTAAAGGTAAAGTCAGAAAGTACGCATGAGTAAAATCCGGCCCGCTGTTGTCCACTTTCCGCCTCATTATTTTATAGTGTGTTCCAGTCCATCTATGCTATATGCCACTGGAGTCTGAGACGTTTGTCATAATTTTTTGTGCTTGAATTGAGCTGAGGCCCGGGCTCTATTGTATTCCAGTAACCTACACATGTATGTAGTATTGATGCTACACTCATTGCAAAAATGTTCACACATAGCTAGTGTATCATCCTATTGTATTCATCCCTCGAATCAATCCTCTTGCTGCTGTTAATTACTACCTGCATGAAGAATTCCTAGCTCACTCTCTTCAAAAAACTATATTAAGTGCCTCCTTTCACATAATACTAAGAATAAATTTTGAATGTACAGATATTTCCATTTAGCCCTTCCAATCTTCTTAGACCCCCTTCAAATTAGATCCAAAACACGCCCCTAATGGTCATTGATTACATGCGTTACAACGGTTTATTAAGTCCCGGGCTATTACACAGTTAAGAAAGGAGAAGTTATCCTTCCGGTGTTTGACCCAAATTAGGAGTTAAAATGCTCTATTTACTTACTCTTTAGCCGAGGTGGACAAATCATTGAAAATTCAAATGAAATCCTCTGGTTCAACTCTTCAGATGTAATGAAGGGTAACATGGGCCCAGGATGTAGTGATTCTTCATGATGGCTTAGCTCGTGATCTAGGGTCATATCAACATCCTGTGAGACTTTGGCTAAACATATAATAAAAAAAAACTCCCATCAAGATTCGACCAAGGTCACATCCGGATTGAATGGTGATGCCTGTAGTAGTGATACTAGGCCATCGGCCGAGTACTCACTCTCTGTTCAAAATAATAAAAAACTATAAATCGCAATTTGGAAAGGCCAATATGGAAGATCCATTTCTCGCAAACTTTAAATTGCTAATATACTATCGGTATCTGCGGTACACTCGGTATTTGTACTTTATTGTATTTATTCTATAATCTTCACCAACTTTCACTATTATTTTTGGGTACCTTACACATGCGCAATGGACCCAACCAAGTGTGTTCAAGTATCAGGGTAGGGTCTAGTATAGTGTATTATAGATTATAGCTCCTTTATTAAGAACGGTAAGATGGCGACAAAAATTCGCACAAATCTAATAGACCATTGAAAAACTCAATTTCTCACGTGGTTTGTAGTCCTACGCCTCGCTCTTGAGGGCCGATTGTCTTTCCTCCCGTGCCATCACATACAAAATGCGTTCTCGTTAAAAATTGATAGCGAAACAATTACTGCTTCAATTACAATGATTTTGGTCTTAAAGCGCGCAAGAAGAAAGCCGACAGAAACACAGATCCATACGCCGATAATTTCATAATAAATAAAATTTTACACATGATGACATATAAAACCGTCACAACTAGCGTTTGTTACATTTGACGATAGTTTAGAGCAGGGTTGGCACGTTTTAAAACAATGTTTTAAAACAATGTTTTAAAACATTGTTTTAAAACATGTTTTAAAACATGTTTTTTATTCAATAAAAAACATTG
>JAQFZY010000979.1:0-19283 GCA_034696285.1 Hypogastrura burkilli
TATATTAAGGTCAAAGGCTGGGCCCGCTGCTTTGTTTGCAAGAATTTTTAAAAGTTGAAAAACGTGGAAAAATTCCATCTTTGGTGCGCAGTATCTCCCGCATGGGGCGGCATTTTGAAAAATCTAAACTGGTTCTAAAGAGTCCTTAAGTAGACCTACAAAATGAGGTATCACATGACCAGGTAGGTAGACAGGTAAAACAGTCGGTCTCTGGGTCGCCCCTCCGCACATGCGCAGGAACACCTTCGTTCAACGGTTTTTTGATAGTCCCAACATTTGTTAGCTTAAAACAAATTAAGGTCACTGGCTGGGCCCGCGTCTTTGTTTGCAAGAATGTTTCAAAGTTGAAAAAAGTGGGAAAATTTCAACTTTGGCTCACGGTATTTTCCGCATGCGGCGGTTTCTTGAAAAATCCAAACTGGTTCCGAAGAGACCTTAAGTATACCTACAAAATGAGGCATTGAATGACCGGATTGGCCTACGGTGTAAAAAGCTGGTTTTCGCGGGGGGCACCTTCGGGACCCCGCCAACCCACCTTCCGGACCACACATGGTCATAACTTAATGTTTGTTAGAATCCATGATCTCTAGGCAATGATATTTTACAAAAAAAAGATTGGGCCATAAATCAAAGAAAAAAGCTCTTAACCGGTAGGGTTCTTTAAGCTTCAGGAACTAATTGTACTTAAAGCAAAGCACTATGCGAAATTTTGGGAAATTTCTGGCCATTTCTAACTGATGTCATTTTTGCACGTAAAGTTGATGTGTGAAGCATAATAAGTTGGTCTGACGTCGAAATTATTAGCCAAAGTGATGTAATCTTACCCGGAAAACCCCAAATACACGGGTTTTTCGGTTTTATCGGTTTCTAGACACGCAAGTGAACTTTTTATTTTAAAGCATGATTTGCTACGTATAGACAAAGCAATTGAAAAAAGAATTATCAAAATCGCTCCATATATCGCCGAGAAATTAAGGATTTTTGTTTTTTCTGGGTCATGTTTGGAGGCCATTATCTCGCTCAGATACGAAAAGCGGCAGCTAAAATTCATTAAGTATTAAAGGTATCTAGTCAGGCTTCATGAAACAGAAGACAGAATAACCAAAGTTATGGCCTTTTTAATTCGCAAAAAAATCCCTCAAAATTAAGGGGCGATCAATTCTTTACCATCACAAAGTTACCAGAAGTCATAGTTTAATTGCATACAACTGTTCAATTGGACTAAAAAATTAAGTTTAGTACATGGAAATAATGCTTATTCTATTAATTTTATATGATATTAGTGGTTGTTTCTCTGTAAAATAGTTACTGTTATGATTTGTGTGTGTGGTTGTTTGTCCGCTATTTCCTATGAAAATATTTAGCTTATTTAAGGCAATGGTGTATCAACATTTATGTAATATACGGCGGACAGGCTCACTTTCATTAACCGTTCACCTTGGTTCAAAATTCGTTAAAAATTATTATGCCGACGTCTGTCAACAACTGTACTTCTGCTAGTTTTGTGAAGGTTGACTATTAATCGACCCGTAATTTTGAGGGATTTTTTTTGCGAATTGAAAAGTCCATAGCTTTGGTTTCTCATCACTTAGTGGAATTCTGTCTTCTGTTTCATGAAGCCTGACTTGATACCTTAAATGCTTAATTAACTTTAATTGCCGCTTTTCGTATTTGAGCGAGATAATGGCCTCCAAACATGACCCAAAAAAAACAAAAATCCTTAATTTCTCGGCGATATATGGAGCGAATTTGATAATTCTTTTTTTAATTGCTTTGTCTATACGTAGCAAATCATGTTTTAAAATAAAAAGTTCACTTGCGTGTCTAGAACCCGATAAAACCGAGAAACCCGGGTATTTGGGGTTTTCCGGGTATTACATCACTTTGGCTAATAATTTCGACGTCAGACCAACTTATTATGCTTCACACATCAACTTTACGTGCAGAAATGACATCACTTAGAAATGGCCAGAAATTTCCCCAAATTTCGCAGTGCAAAGGCATTAGATCCATCATTGTTCTTTCGAGTCTAACCCTATTTTTCTACAGAAATACACAAAAAAGAGGTTTAATGGAAACGTGCAAAACTTAGGAAAATTTTAATTCCTCCAATATTCAATATTACATTCATTCCAATGCTCAAAAAAATTTTCTTCCGCGCGACAAGCACGTGGAAATCCTCCCAACGCCTCTCGACAAAACAGCTCCGCAGAACGCGAAAACAAACGGAAAAAAAAATTCCCGAAAGGACCCCCAACGGCAACATGGGAAAGAAGCCCTCCTGGATTTGGGAAAGGTTTTCCCCTAGGTTCTAAAGTTGTGGGCATTTAGAAGCACATGACCTTGACCTTTGACTTTGACCTGACGTATTTTGCACAATTACCTTAGTAGAAATCGATCTGTGAAAATATTTTTTAAATCATTACAAAGTGTATAGAGTGACCTTGACCCTTTTAACATGGTATACGGTAGTTTGACCCAACGTTGAGCTCCGGGTCAAAATTAGGAATCGATTGGTGAAAACAGTTTTGGGATCGTATCAGTGGTTCTCGAGTTATAAGCCCGACACAGACGGACAGAAAGACAGACAGACAGACAAACAGACAAACATAGCCTCTTATCCCCAAGCCACAACTACTGGGTTTAAATTAAATGAAACAATTCTACAACATATATGAACTTTCTGTATGGCTGAGTGGTGTATGGTGTGAGTGGTGATAATGGCTCAAGTCTGAGATTCGTGCCGGGAAACTTAAACTAGATCATAAACATATGATATACTTGTGGATTTTATAATTTTTTTTATATTTAAGTTAGTTTCAAGTTAGGTTAATTCAAGGTGTGTTTGCGTATAACATATGTATAATGCAAAGTTGAATGCAAACATGCGATTGGACTGAACCTAATGTACTTATGTCATGACTTTAATGATTACTGATTCGTTGGATAACGTAGGTTAGGTCAGTAAATTCTTCAGTGCATATGATAGGGCTATTGCAATTGCAAGCATCCGGTTTGATTCAGTCTGCAACCATTCAGGAATACTAAATAATTTTGTGTGTGTACATTGCTCTTTGCAGACCATAAAGCATCCCTGAATCAGTAACCAGATCTCTCAACTACAGGCTACGACCATGAGCGGACATCGGGGATCAATTGAAAGCTTCACAATGACCAGCAGAGAGATGGATGAGAATGAGTGTGATTGTGAAGTCGATGGATCCTTTATCATTATTCCTAAGCAGAACAGAGAAAGGGTGAGTCTCGCCTCACCTCCAAATGATATCAGCATTACGGAATCTGGGATGGAAAGGAGCGTAAACGTCTTCCAGGTATATTAATTAAACTACAAATTAAATTGCATTTAAAAGTAGATGTATATTTGGATTGCCAATATCTACATGTATAACGTAGTGTAACTTATAACGTTTGTGTGGACATTCATTGCATCTTAGTGTAAACTGTAGTGTACATTATTAAAAGGCGTGAATCAATACCGAATTTACTTTTAGCTAGGGCAGCAAATTACTGGTGGCGCTTCGATGCAAACACAAAAAGGGTCAGCGTTTGAATCCTCAACAGCGGCATCGGCACCACCCGAACAGGACAAAGAGGTAGAGGTAGAAGTTTCTGCTCTAAGGTTGGTTCAGAATCAGGATGTTATGAGCGGTCAATCTGTTCCCTCAACTTCAAATGTTACGAACTCGTTTACATCATCCGTGAGTTCGGAAGCTGGCAGTTTGGAAGAAGCGAACACAATGCTAAATGAACTCAGCGTTGAAAACCAGAAGTTGAAGGGTAAGAATTGTATATTGTAAACATTAAAGAAAATAATAATAATGATACCATGATGTTAAGTACAAACTCGAAACATGTATCGTAGCGATAATGCTGAATTTACCCTCTTCCAGTTCTATTAACTGATCGGAATGAAAATATGAAGAGAAGTCTCGACACATATAAAAATCTGCAAACGGCAATGGCATCAATTCATGAAGATCATAAAATGAAATACGATGAAAGTCGATCGGTTATTGAGCAGGTAAACACAAATAACTTGAATACTGCCTTATGCCTTACGACTGGATTGTGTACAACTACAAACTACAATTACACTATAATATATTAAGTAGATGTTGGTCCTTAATTCCTTAGTTGCGTCAGGAAAACCTAAAGTTGAGAACAGAACTCATTGAAAAGGAGAATAATATTATAGAGTGCTCAAATGCTTTGACATCATCAACCAAAGCCGGAACTAAAGAGCTTGGAAAATTTGAAGTAAGGCGCTAACTTAAGCACACATTCGAGTTTTTTTTTTATATTGTAATACGTAACTTAAATACCCGTATTAAAATATCTTGCTAACCGAGTGATTCTATGCGCTATGCAGCTGCTCGAGAAACAATGGACTTCAAGCAAGGAGGAAGTTAGTCGTTTGAACCGTCAGTTAGCTGAGCACATTCAACTAATTTCGGATGCCAGTATGGAGAGGGAACAGTTAAAGGACCTTTTGAGAAGGAAGGAAGCTGAATTGACTGGTGCCAAGGCTTGTGCAATAAACGCAAGTGATTATCGAATGCTTCAGGGAGAGCGAGATATGCTCCACACTGCGTTTGAAGATTCAAGAATTACGGTTGAGGAGTTGAACAAAAACCGCCTAAAGAAGGATGAGGAACTCAAGCAAATGAGCCAGAACTTACAGAACACGGAAAATCAATTAGAGAGAGTGAAGAAAGAACTGGAAGCACACCGTGACGATTCTGCTAATTTGAAGTCAGCTTTTGACAAGAAGGTAGATGCCTTTATAGAATTGGCCAGACGACTTGAAATTTCTGACACATTCGTCGAACAGTTGCAACGTGAATTAAAAATTCGAGAAAATGAATTACGAAGTCTGAAGACGGTCGTTGACGGTGAGAGGAAAACATTTGCCCATGCTGCTGAAACGCTGACAGAAAAGGATCGAGAAAACTCTCTTCTGCACACGCAAATGGCCCTCTTCAAAACGCAAGAAGAGCAGACGGAATTATATAAGACCCAGGTATTTTAAGGGCATGATATGATTCTAAACTATGATCTCGTCAGTAAGCATTGATCGTGAATATTTGGACTTATGTGATTTCCTAGATGGAAGAATATAAGAGTAACTTTGAGGAAGAACGGAGGGATCGTGTGTCTATGAAGGAGCAGAAAGACCAGCTAGCTGATGAATTGACTCGTGTGAAGATGGAGTTGGAGCGTAAGAGTATTGAGCTGGAAAAACTCCATCGAACCCATCTGGAACTGGCGAATGAACATTTGGAGAGGTAGCACAACTTATTACTTTGATCCAGGAGGAGTTATTCCAATGTTTTATTCCTTTTTGTCTGTTTGCAAATATTTTATGATCTTGACAATTGAGGCTATTACTCCGTACGTTTTATTCGTTTAATGACTGAGCTTTTTATTATAGTTTCGGAAATTTGTAATTCCTGTCGATATTTTCCGTGTTTGGTGGTTATAATTAAGTCCATTAGTCACTGTCTTATTTTCTTACATTTCTCGAGTTTGCTATATGCTGTGTTCTGTGCGGTTAATAAGGACTACGTATTGCAATTAACTTTATCAGTGCTCCTGCTGCAGTCTCTTCTTCAGATTCAAATGATAAATCTGAGGCGTCCAAGCCCAAGTCAAACTCTTTTGGTCAACAAGTCACGCAGGTTTTTGATTTTGTAACACGCGAAGTGTTTGGATCTGGATCAAGGTATGCATCTAGCTGAAGCATGTGTCTGTCATCTATCACTGGTTTACTCCTAATCTATCTCCTGTTTTCTGTCAAACTGTGACTTTGCTTTTGTTTCCGGTACTTTTGTGGTTGGGAATGAGTAGAACTCCTCCTGTTACCTTTAGAATCCGAGCTGAACAAGTGAAACTCATTTAAGTAGTCTCTATTGATTCTGTTGTTTTAGAAATGGTGGCCGTGGTGGTGCGAGTGCGGCATCTGCTCCACAAAACGAAGTAAGTCCTAATTATATTACACACTTAATATGGTGTATTTTTCCTGTTTTAGAACATTGAAGCATGAGCTTATTTATTTCTAACATTGGAGAAGTTTGTGTTTGTTCCTCCGCAGGGTTCCCCTCAACGCGATGATCAATGCCCATTGTGCCAAAAAACGTTCTCTACGCGTGGTGCACTGGTTAATCATGCTTCACACTGCGGAGATGTTCCGAAGGAGCGGAGTCGCGGTACGTTCGTCTTTCCTTAAGAACCTAAGAAGTTTCTATTTCCAGTTGGTTAAGTAATCCGTCGACTTGGACTTGGATCCATCCTCTGCTTCTTTTTAATACGCTTATATTCACTCCTGACTATGATTTTCTTGATATTTTAATTCTTGTTACATAAATAATTTATAGTTACCTTATTAACTTTCCTATAATACAGTATGTGAATTTGAGTAGGTGTGTAGTACTGCAGTACTAATATTCTATCCACGTCCGTGGTCAACTCTTATTATAAAATCTCTCGTCGACAGGCGCACAAGTAGCTGGGCATTATTCTATTAACTAGTATTCACGTGTGCTGTAATCCGCAGGCGAGCACTGGGCGTAGTAGCTGCGAATCTATTGTCTAAAGCTAGTGGTTGATTTATCCGTTATTTATTGTACCACGTGCAACCAAAAACCATGTAGTGCACCATTCAGTGCGTGCCAAAGCGTTAGTGGTTCTGCTTTCGTCTTAAATATTTTAATTATATTCGTTACAAAAACATCTACATAGTCGTACTACTGCGTTGGCGTTACAATAATATGATATTTAATATTACGATTAATTGTGGATTTTAGGTGAATAAATTGATTGATAAGGTACTCGTATTGGAACACAACGTACATTTTTAATTCACTTCGGAACAATTTTGTTCAATTTACTTGCTAATTTTGACTTTATGCATGTATGCATTAGTAAATAAGACCTTAAGAATTTGAGTAGGCCCAATTTGTATTAGAAAGAAGCTTTGTCACACTCTGTCATGAGCGTTCCAGCAAATTCGGAGTGGCGAATTCCCATGCTGAAGGCCGGAGGTTGTCGCCAGATTCGGGGTGTTGCAGCGTGGACGTTATAAGAGCCAGGCCCTGCGTTGACACTCTGAGACTTCATGGCCTTCCACCGGGCCTTGAGTGTCACTTCGCCTCCCTTGGGCTTGATGAGATCTGGACGTCCAATGTCGTAAATCGGTCCAGGCGAGCGGAAGTGTTCATCCTCCGTTTTCCCTCGACCCTTTCTACAATTCCAACCCATCGTTGTGAATTGTGTAGGATGAATGTGTCGATAACTGTTCCGAATTTTTCATATAACTTACATGGTCACTTCAGCGGCAGCGTTCTTGTCAGGGATTCTTGGTCCTAGACATGGAGGGAGGAGGTAGATGGGTCCCGGGGAAGATTGTCCCTTCTCATTAACACGAGTCCTCCAGGCCATGGAGTACTCTGGCGGCTTTCGTCGATTCACGTTGATTAGGGGACTGTATGCGGCCGGGCCGGGCGTATCCGTGTTGAATATTTCTGTGCATGGGAAAATAGGCATTCAGTTGGAAGCTCAAGAGGCCAATGGCTCTACAACTCACCAATGACCTTCGTTTGAGGCCGCATAGTGAAGGCTCGTCCGAGGTCTTGGCCCTTTGCTGTCATGCCTTTAGGAAGGGCGTAGATGGGTCCGGGACCATTTCCCTTCACGATCAGAGTGCTTGGCAAGGAGAGGCCAAGGCTGTAGGCCGGCATTTGCTTCCGTGTCATGTCATGATTCACGTAGCCCACTGTGGGAGGGAGCATGACTCCAGCCGGACCAGGCCCATTGTCCCAGAAGGACGATAGCTGCTTCCGCCGATCTTCAACAGACTTGTTCGCCATTATGGCTTGAATTAGTTGTCAATTTATTTGGATTTTGTTTTTAACAAAAAAAAAGTTTACAAAATTAATCGGGAACAAAAAATTTGGGAGCTCCACAAATTGAGGTGTTTACTCTACGATGGCTACGAAGATAATGAAAGCCAGGTCACCCGGCCTCGATCCTCGATAAATAATAGTAAACAAAACTGTATTCTGAGTCGTATGGCCATGGTTAATAGTTGGTTTCCCCGGTAACTAGGAAGTTCAGTTGAAGTAAGGAACAGCCCCCACAAGGTCGCCTCCATTGTAGCCTCCTATTGTCGCCTCCAGCACGGCGCAGCGGCGTGTAACGTTAATCTAAACTGTCGCCTTCCCATTGTCGCCCCCTAGCTTACATAGTGCAGAGCCACTGTCGCCTTCTCATTGTCGCCTCTTAGCTAGCATGTTACACGGCCACTGTCGCCTTCCCATTGTCACCTCCTAGCTTACATAGTACAAGGGTAATGTCGCCTTCTCATTGTCGCCTCCCAGCTAGCATGTTACACGGCCACTGTCGCCTTCTACCTTACACAGTACGGGGTAATTGTCGCCTTCTCATTGTCGCCTCCTACCTTACATAGTACGGGGTAATTGTCATTAGCAACATTGTAACAACATCATTATTGCCTCCGCGCAGAAAGTAACATGCTAGCTGGGAGGCGACAATTACCCTGTACTATGTATGCTAGGAGGCGACAACGAGAAGGCGACAGTGGCTCTGTACTATGTAAGCTAGGAGGCGACAGTTTAGATTAACGTTACACGCCGCTGCGCCGTGCTGGAGGCGACAATAGGAGGCAACACTGGAGGCGGGGGCTGTTCCTTACTTCAACCGGAAGTTCTACTACAAATTGCAACAGCACATGGTTGAAGTAAGGATTAAGGCCTACGTTGTCGCTTGTCGCCTCCAATTTCGCCTCCACCACGGCGCAGTGGCGACTAACACTTACGTTTGTTGCATTGTCGCATCTTATTGTCGCCTCCATGTTACTCAAAAGTATATACCGTGTGCTCGAGGCGACCTCGCTACATCATATACCTTTCTCATACATGGCTAACCTAGCTAAATCTTCATTAATTTAACCTAACTTTACGATTTAGTTCATACTTTGGGTACGTTGTAACCTTACCTAACCTAACTTAAATAGATGAACTTGCAAAGTAAACTCTACAATGAGAAACTTATTCAGACTGTATAGTGGCCAGTAAAAACTAGCCAGTCGGCTTCTTCAGTTATTCATCGTATAAAGATCTCTAAATGTGTTGGTGCCTTGAGTTTTCGATCATTCCGGGGGGGGGGGGGGGGGGCTTTCGCCAATGGCGACGTCCCTGTCTTTACTATATACATATGTACATATAATAGTAAGAGTTTTAAAGTAAAATATAAACTAGTCCGCGGGGCTCAGAAAAGGTATTTAGTGTGTAATATAAGGGTATAGGTATGTATACTATAAATATTAATAATTGTTTCTCTGCCGTAAATAAGTTGTTTAATTTTGGCACTACTAACTACTACGCGGATTGTCGTCGGGTTTGTTAAAGACTCGACTGAAGAGAGTCGGCACAAAATCACAAATATTCTCATTTTAATTCAGCAGCTACATAATTATTGCACAACAAAGAGAGTGCCGAATCCAGTTCCCGTTTGTTCTCCATCATCCCTTGCAAAGCGTCATAACCTCATATTATTATTGTTTAGCATTACTACCCGCAGGAACAACGTAGGCGGACACCTGGAAATGCTCCGTCGTGATTCGTGATTTTTTATGTGATCTCAGCCATTATTCTAAGAATTTGGGTTTAAGGCCTTCTGCTCTGACGCTCGATTCTGGGCCTTAACCTTGTCCTTAATTTTTTTTTATCTGGAAGAGGATACGTATGGATGGTAAGTCCGTGACATTACCTTTGGAAGACCAGCTTTAGAAGTATAAGGGTATTACGCATTATGTAATATTGGCAAAAGCCAAGGTAGGCGGTTAAGTCTAAATGTTTACATGTTAATTTTAATTTGGCAAACCCTACCCGGTGAACAAGCATGAGTTTCCCCTTCGCCTATTGGCAAGAATATTTGAATAAATCAACGCGTCCGTCCTTTATCCCTTATAATTGCAGCACTAACGCCAAATTCCACTAACTGCAGACTGCAGCCTGAAATAACTTTCAAATTCATGGATTCAAATTCAAGTATTTCAGGGTTCATATAATTTGCATTGCATTTTGACATAATACATATTCCACATCGGCGTCGCATGGAGCTTGGAACGAACCTACATTTCCCTGAATTGACCTCATCCATGATTCTCAGAACATGATTGAGGATTGATTGCCTGGTAGGTATAAATTAGGTTTTTTGTCTGAATCGAACTCGGAGAATCTACGGTTTTCATACATATATCCGAAATTATTCTCGACGTCAAATTAAATTAGTAAAAGGCGTCTGAGCTCATACGTGCATAGGAAAGTTACATTTAGGCAAGGCCTATGATCCCAAGGAATTATAAAACTATTACAATTTATAATTCGAAGCCCCCTTGTATGTAAATGTCCCCGTGTTCAGGATGATGTGCTTGTTCATCCTCGTCGCTGTTCAGAACTAAATTGTCGAATTGGAAATGTGGAATGCATTAAGTCCGGTCCTACCGGTTCCTACATAACCTAAACTACATATGTATTATGTAGAGACAGAGAGTCTGGATAAATATACGAGTGTGAATTAAAATTATGTTGGTTGTTGCCCTGTGACCTGTGACAGTATCCGCTTTGACATCAGCAGGACTACACTACAATAAGGTTGTCTTCACCACGTAAAAACATTAACCATATTCAGCGGTCTTCAGTTTTAGTCGTCACTCTTCACATTTATTTGAATTAAATATTTATTGGGTGGCTTCTAATCCGTTTAGCTTCGATTTTTTTTCCAGTAATCAGGTTTTAAATAGTGATTTCAGCAACTCGAAAGTTTTGTTCACATTAATTCTTTAATATCCTTTTAACATTATTCCAAATTTGGATCTGGACTTATCCTTATTTCCGTTAAAGAAACGGAACTCTCACAGGTCAGAGGTATTAAAGTGATTGGATAGGGAGGTATTCGAACAATTCGTACCTACTCCTAACCTCAATCCTCAATCCGTTAAACACTGACGAAAGGTTATTTTCATAAGGCATAAGAGCGATATTTCGCAACTAACGCCTGCATGAAAGGACGCGGTCAAACATTTCATTCATTCTCAGAAGCTCAATGGTTCATAAAACCCTGAATGGGCAAGGTGTAGTAAAATGGATCACTTCGGCCTTTCTCAACCAGATTTGTATTGACCCTCGTCCTCGTGTCCCTCTTGTTCTTGTACCCTTCGTCTCTGGAAGGGCGGTTGTAAAGTTTCGAAACCCGTTCTTGAAAGAAGGGTGTCTTTATGTATACGTGGGATAGGATAGGATAGTAGCCCTCGTCCTGCACTAGGATTGGGAAGTTTCCCAATCCTTGCAATTCTGCGAACTACTCAACTGTAAAAAGGCAAAAAAAAACCGATCCCTTACTTTCGGCGTTGACTTAAGAGCCTGCCCTCCAATCCAATGTATATTTCGCAAGTTTAGAAACCTAAAGTATGCGAAGCATTGGTATTTCGTTGAGTTTCTTTACGGATTCCCCTAATTAAAAGGTATTTCAAAGGCATTTGGGTTTTGCATTGCCAAGTGAAATCAAATAACTGCGTGTACGAATAGCAGAGGCATGAGTAAGGATGTCTGTGTTGAATAAATGAGTCAATTACTCCCAGGAAATGTATATTATTCAGACTTATGATTTTCAGATAACTGCGAGTGGAGGTAGCAGGTGCGTAGTGTAACCCATAGCCATAGCCTATATTGGCACCTCAATTGGGCATCAAAATGTAGTACCTCAACTGTTTTTTCCAATGTAGCAGTATTGAACTAGTACCCATGGGAAAATGGAAAACGGGAAGGGTCAAAAATCTTTAAGGTATCTCCACAGACAGGTACTTTCCAACAATTGAATGCTGCTTGTTTCATGGGGCATGACAATACATGACACACTTTGACGGCATAGACATAAGAGTAAATGAGTCACAGGTATCCAAATCTCTAACAGTACTTATCGTGCTGTAATTAAAGGGACCTTAGGCCCTGAGAGACACCGGACATCTAATAACCATTCTGAATCCTGATGGCTTTAATTTCAAGTACCTGTGCTGTGTATACAAGAACTTTGCTTTTCTAAGAGCTACCAATATTTTCTGTTAGTTAACACAACTACTGTAACTGTACACATACAGTAAGGCATTATTGCTAATTGCAACCTTAGGTCGATTAGTATGTATGATCGGCGGCTGGAGATTAGACAAGAAACATGGCACTATTTAGTAAGTTACTAAACATTCCGATAATCTCTTCTTAGTTGTACAGCAACTACACTACAACCTACACCTACAATAAGTGTCAATAAGTCCCTCGTTACTGGAGTTAGGGCTTTGAGCCCGAGATTTAGCTCATTTTCACAAATCAAAGCAGACTTTACTTTTTCCGCTCGTAAGTTGTAGCACAGGGACTCCATGCGTCTAAATTGAGAGTCCCAATTTTTGCCATGTACAGATAAACTAAAATAGGATTACGGTGGTGATCATCACATCATCATCGATGAGACATGAGAGATGAGATATGGGCCGACTGAGCGACTCATCTGGATTGTGGTGTGTGGAGTGATTCTGCTCTGGCTCCCCTGCCTGTATCTCTGGATCCTTTGGAACAATTAAATGAGTCAGAAGCTCGTCCTTCTTCCACTCCTTTGAATCTGGGATCTCTGATGACTACGACTACGGTTATGACTCCGGCTCCACTCGGCCCATTCTTGTCAAGATCCTCGAGTAGGCAGCAGGTGAAGAGACAACGGAGAAGTCCAGCTCTTTGTTACTCATTCTATGTAAAAGCATTCTCTAGCCCTCCTCCTCTTCCACCCGGATCCCAGTCCCAGATTCACATCATCCCTCAAGCATCTATGTACTGCGTACTACTGTTCTAAAGGAATAGGCCCTGGAATATCTTGAGTAACACAGTGAATTTATTTGGAAAATCGTGGAGTCGGGCCGTTATACAAGGTAAGTTCACATTTAGGGATGTTTCAAGTTTCAAGTTAAAGGATTCCACGGAGTTGATCGAAAAGGCACTTTATTGGAACCTGTATAACTGCTCTTGCCTTGATTAACAAAGTAACAGATCATATTTATGTCAAGGAAGTTTTAGGTTCGGATAAGTTTCTCCTGAGTGATAAATTGTAAACCGGTCAAATGATTTTATTTCAGGATCAAAACTTATGCAATATGGAACACTCCTTCCTGTATTTAATACATACATAATTCAATAGATGCTTCAGGTACCCATTTCGCTTTTCTGCGCCTGGGATTGGACCAAGCTACAAGTTCCGGGTATGATTCGTAACTCGTTACGAATAGATATATTTACGCTGGTAACCCGTAACCGTTAAAATGTAATACCGCTTAATGTCAAATTTAATCTCCCCTAATCAACAGATAATTATAATTCATTTGTTCATGTAAATAGTTTCATACCTACCTACTTATTATTGGGTAGACATGTTACAGATACAGACGATTGATATGAGGTACACTTTTCACTGATGAATTCCGAATCATTGAAAGTGTTTGCTCACCCTGTGTGAGTAGTAAGCCTTTCAGCTTAATCTGGTGTACAATTAATTATCTACCTGCTTTTAAACATTCACAGTTCATGAAACTAATTCGTCAATACTTATTAAAGTAGTAACAGTATCATCATCATCAGCATCACAATTAAATTAGATACATTCGCTCATAAAATCATTTGTTTGATTCCGGCATTTTTGAATTCCCTGCACCAATTTCATAGGGCATCCATAAACCGTCCATCTTCTTCCAATGACAATTATTAGAATTAGTTAATACTGTACCCTTTACAAAATCATTTCAGTGGATCCGTAGGCGCTATTTGAGAACATAGACTATAAATCACCGGGCTTCATATCGCTTCAAATGGGAAAGTTAACGGAAGCCTATAACGCAGTAACCTGATTTAATTGTAACATGCTGATAACATTTAACAACCAATTAAAGGCCCCGAATCCAAACTCAGACCTCGGTTTACATTTTACATTACAGGGTGGGCCTTCCTTACCCTAGTGTCTACCCTATTTCCACTTTTAGCTTTAAAATTTATAATACAACTTCTATGCATACATATATGTAGTAGTTCTCTTCTCCAGATTGAAGGTTGAAATTGAAAGTCAATTGTAGCTGAGCTGATTTAGAATTTTGATTTCATTTCGTTCCCTAGAAAATTCGGATTTCGAAACTTTGAATGTAATTTGATCTTGTAATTAGAGGCCTGGAAATGCAGAGCTATTATAGTACTTAAAGGATAACTAATAATTCTGTACCCTAGCGTCTGTATGTAGTATGTAATTGAATCGTGCGTGACCAAGCGGTTTTATTGGATACCTACCATTAATCTAATCTAATCTACTTGCTTCATATAAAGCTTGAAATCTAGGAGTCAGCAACACGTATTGGAGCTTGTAGTGTGAGTGTCGGTTGGCCTAAATTGTATTTTTACTGGGTTAAAGGTTAAAAGCGTTAAGCTACATGCTGAGTGCTGAGCTCAGAGGTTCCCAGTTCCCAGCCACTGGTTCTGTGACACAAAAGGGAGACGACGCGATGTTGGACCTTTGTTGGGTTTGAAACTGAAGCAATAAGTTATAGGCGAAGACAGAGCCAATCGATCATTAAATTCAACCCGATAATATGCACGGTCATTTATATTCTGGTCCCTTGTTCCCTTATATGTAAGAGTGTAATTGCGTGGGAAAAAACTTTTTTCTTAAGTTCCAGTAGCGCAGAGGTTGCAAAACTGTTTATGTAAATAGCGGACTAACGACCACATCAACGCGTTAAGGTAACCTGCACGTGTAGAATGGAGTTTCTGGATTATGGAGGGTCCTGCTGGTTCCTTGACTTTTGGCTTTGTTCTCCAGTCTCCAGCTTATGTACTGCCCATTGAAGTTAAACTGTTAATTACTATTCATTCCAATTATAACATGTAGTTACTGACATCCACTAATGTTGGGAGGGGTAGGGGTAAGTGCCCGTACCATAATATTAATTTACCATGTCCCGTCGGAGTAATTCTATGTACTACTACTGTCAATATGTGTACGTACAAAATGCATAGGATGACACGATGAAGCGCAGAGCGCTTACCTAGATGGAAATTAGAATTTGAATGCTTATACATATAAACGGAAAACAATCAACAGTAAGCAAAACTTATTAAGTGACCGGTTGTCAATTATGTCACTCAGAAGAGGATTAAATCTTTCATCAGTGCGACTGCGGCGTCAGTATTGTAAACTGCGTCTTCTGATTCTTAGCTCCGATAAAAAATAAAAACGACTGGTTCGAAGCTGTGCCGCTGTAATTGTTAATGTAAGGACATTATGTACTATATATATGAATTATCACTCATCACTGCCTTGTCACATCAGATACCCAGTCGATAGGTGACTTTTTCGCGGTTCCCTTGCTTATTCTCCTTCAAATGTTTAGTAGTACATATGACATATGTATGTATGTATAGATTACGGCTGCTGTTGTCCTGACCGGAAAGGCCATGGCACAAACCCCATAAAAGAAAATAGCATCCGTTGTATTGCGTACAGCTCTTTTTACCACATGTGAACCTACTGTAGGCCGTGCTGTTTCAGTTCCCAGGAAAATCCGCGTCAGGATCAGTAGCTACGAGGAGTCAAAGAAGATGTAAAAGAAGTCAAAACGTTTGAAAAACGGGACCACGCGCATTTAATGGATTTAAAAAAACTTTCTGACTTCTAGCGCACAGAAGTTTCGCTGTAGAGGTCAAGTATCATATATTTGGAATCTACATAAAATTACCTATCTTTTGATGTGGCACGCCAGGTTTAGTGAGAGCCATTATCCATTATTATGTTGATCTTGGACCCTTCATAGTAACACCTAACCCGGAAACTTCTGGACCTGAAACTTCTCGTTGGGCACCTCCCGCAGTAGCTTCACATACATGTTGTAAAAAGCTGGCAATAAGAGCGGGCGCTATTTGCTTATGGGGTTTGTGCCATGGCATGGGCTTTGTGGTTTCTATCAAAAAAGGCAGCTCGCAGCGCAGTATATGTATGTATGTGCTGCGAGCTTAAAGAAAGAGAAAAGGAAGCTTGCCTGTTATCTAGTTCTCTTTTTCACACGTTTTGTCATCATACGGAACTGTTTATTGCAGACGACTGATGAAGGTGACAGCGTGATTTGTGATACGCAAGGGAAGGGGGAACCTATCCTATCGAGTCGAGAACAGAGGCTGAATTGTCTGGAATCTGGAAGCATTGACACTGGGATCAGGCTTTCACTTTGGTATATAAAGCTTTAGGGAGCTTTTCTACAATTGACCCTAAAGCTAGATAACCAAGGAAAAGCCGTTCCGAAAATTCATCAGATGCCGATTCCACAACCTGCTGCGGAATCTCGTTCATTTCTGCCAACCTGGGACCAAAAAGCTTAACTAAAGTTCCGCCAAAGTCGCAGTAGGTAAAGGTATTTAATTAAACACATACTGAGAACATACATAGGCGACGGGCATGCTGATCATAATTTCGAAGCCCGAAAGGGGGATACATTTACTTTCCTATTCGATTCCGCGACAACTCGCCCCTTCCAGCTGACCCCCTGCAACTATTTACCCCCGCCGATACATCCCTGTCCCGTTTCGCCCCCGTCCAACTCGACCCCAATAACCATAAGTCCCTAATCCACAAACAGGTTAGACTTCTAAAATCAGAAATCCTTCGAAATTGAAGCTTGGATATTGAATATTGGTAACGAAAAGTAGGTACATTAATAAAGCCCAAGTCTCGGCTATTTCATATTTCATCTCTTTCTACAAATCTGAGTAGGCCATTCCTCTGAACGCTTGAGTTTAATTAATTTATATCTCAAATGAAGACTTGGAATTGAATGATATGGTTTATGCTTTAATATATGTGTTCATATATTAGAAACTATGTATATTCCGGGACACCGATTGTTGTATAATATTAAGTAACTACATTGATACAAATAAATATTAATAAATAAGTGTAAGTACTGAAACAGAAGTCAGGTTCATGGTAAGAGAAGTTAGACCATATTGATTAATCTGCTAAAATCAACAGCTCTTACTGTAGTATCAAGTGCAGATGTGACCGTCTTTTGTCACGTGCTCCTCTCAACTAGAAATTAAGGTAGATAGTAATTATTTATATTGCCTATGTTCTTTAAAAAAAATCCGTGCAGAGTACGAAATAAGGAACTTTTAAATGACTTACTATGCTGTAGCAGGGTTCCCTTCCCGATCATAATTATATGATTCTATATTTGATATAACATAATTTAAATATTTATATTTAACTCTCGACGCATGGTTCATTGTATACTTGTTATCTAAATCTTATTTCTCTTACCATGTACCTGACTTCCGTTTCAGTGCAATCGCTTATCAATATTTATTTGTATTAATGTAGTTACTTAATATTTACAACGATCGGTGTTTGATTAATACCTACTTTTCAATACGAATCCAAGATTAAATTTAATATTTTTAAAATGGGTACCTTTGTATGTAGGCAGGTAAATAACCAAAGGATTTCTGATTTTAGAAGTCTAACCTGTTAGTGGATTAGGGACTTATGGTTATTGTTGCCGAGTTAGACGGGGGCGAAACGGCACGGGGATGTATCGGTGGGGGTGAATAGTCACAGGGGTGGGTTGAAAGGGGCGAGTTGTCTGGTTACATTCCTACTAGTATGAGCAAAAATTTAGAATATAAGCTTTGACCTCATTGTGACACACATCAGTCAATACAACTAAACTACTAAAAAGTTATCGTATTGTCAGACATTCACGGATGGACCATTTTCGACCCTGAGTAGGATAAGGCTAACTCTCTGCAAATAATACGAAGCTTTATTGCTAAAAAAGTTATATTGCATAAATCGGCACCAGCGTATGAAATTATTGAAATCGATATAGGTACAGGTAATAGGAGGAAAATGTCGATATCTATTTCATCGAACATCGACTTTGAATAATGATATAACGCATTCTTGCAGTACGTACACGTTTCAGACCAAGGTCTTATGGGATGATCTTGGTGTCCGTCTGTCTGTCTGTCTGTCACACTCGAAATTGTTCCGTACAGTGTACAGTTCACTTGTTAATAATTGAGCATAATAAGGAGCTTTCGCATAAAGAAAAAGCTACTTTGACGTTAAGGTTTCGTACTATTTGAGAGTGGATTAAATACTATTTAATAAGCAATTCAAGTTGCAAATATGTTATAATTGTAATATGTAATGTTACACCCCAACCCCGAAAACGGTCAACGGGGTTAGAAACCAGCCACAAGCCGAAATGACGGCTTTTCGAAATTTAACTGTAGTAACCTAACCTAGCCTAACTTCACCAGAGGCGTGTCTAGCTTTCAGTTTCAAGAGGGGCTCAAAAATATTCTTCGTATCTTAATCGTAATTTTCTCAGTTTGATCCCCCGAATCGTTTATTTTCGGCGTTTTCTTGGATTAAAACCTTGGATTTGGGATAATATTTAATTTTGATGTGCTGAATGCCTTAGTTTTTGAAAATTTCGTAAAAGGTCGTTTTTGACCAACTTTGACCCCCCCCCCCGGAAGGGGTCAAGGAATCATTTGCCAGAGTGGCACATTGGATTTTAAGAATCTACGCAAAAAGTTGAGTCTAGAGCCGTTGACCCCATGGTCGTACGTTTGCTTGCACAAATTTTAAAACTCCCTGTGTTATAGAGATATAGGGCGTTCTGGACTAAGTTTAATAATATATTGTTAACAACGCATATTTATATCATTTAGATCGAGCATCATTTGTATATAAACTCGAGCTACGGGAACCACTTTACTGTTGAAGAAAAATGTCAATGAAGTATATTGAAAATATCCAACATATTTCTGGTTGAACATCAATTATATGTAAGGGGCTTAGATTATTTAATACCTATGGGTCGGCCGTTGGCTGGCTACAAGAAGATCTGGCAACACTATAAAATGTGTTGCCATATATTATTTTTCAAATTAGTGTCTGCATTTGCTGTTGTCAGATGTTCTTGCACTACATTTGGAGTTTTACTATCTGCCAAGTTGTAGTTTGTAGTACAGTAGATATGTAAATATGTATGCATGTAAATAGGTATGTAGGTATATTAGACGTTACAAGTAACGACCTCGCCTTCGGCTCGTGTCTTATACTTGCGCACGCGGCTCCGCCGCTTAGCGCGGTTGGCT
>JAQFZY010000980.1:0-19277 GCA_034696285.1 Hypogastrura burkilli
AACACCATAGTTGGTACTGCGAAAACGAGGGATTCATAATACATATACGTTGTGTGCAAATCCTTGGCAAAGTCAAATGAAACATTATTTGTCCGGAATTACCCTTATTCACCTTACTAATTAAGTTCACAAATTCTCATTTTAATTTTCCGATCCCTAAAGCAGCTTTTTGTTTTGAGTGGACGAAACTTATAATAGGTTCTCACAATCTCACATGCTTTCTGCTTTCACACAATGGAACAAACCCGTTGGACTGGAGATGCTAATGCATTCAAGAAATTAAGGAAGCATTCTCATAACAATAGATTCTTGTGCGAAGATAAGTTGGAAACTTCCATTTTTATGTTCCAACAACGCTAGAACCTACGTAGATTAGGTAATAGAGTGATTTCTAATTTGTAACCATAATCAATCGAACGAAAAGAAGCATTTCTGGAACCTGAAGTGCATCAGTAGGAATTCCATGAACGCGACTATTCCATTAATGCCCCACCATCTCCAGTTCAACGATACAAATTAATCATGCTTAATGAAATAAATAAATACTTGCGGTATTTTGAAATATTTCTTCAACGCAATACACTTGATTAACCAGCCAAATAAGTATATCCGCTACATTTGTTAACTTACTGGTCACTAAAATTTAGAGAAATATGATATACAGATTACTATTCAACTAACTGAGTATAAAGAGATAAGTTCTGTAGTTGATTTGTAAAAACAATCATGTTCATATAATATAACACCAAAAAGATCTCTACGTTCTGAAATTATTATAAGTAGAACAAAATAATTGTCATAAAAAATACCAACCTGATTCGTCTCCAATCGCCCAGACCAGAAGCTCTACACAATTTGCATTTGCCTGTACATTCATCCAAAACTTGGTGACCAGTTTAGAATGCTCGACCTCTAGTTCCTGAAAAAGATTAGTATTATGATTCACAGTGAGCAACAACAGGTGGACTTTACTTGTCATAAGAAGATACAGCTCTATTTCTGCCTCACTTGAGGAGTCCACTTTGTATAACGCATAAGCTCAGTTTGACCAGACAAGAACAGTCCTTTGATAAATTCTTGTACCTGTTAAAGTAGTCAAATATATATGTTATGTATATAATAATTTGTTTTTCGAATTCCCATTTTATAAGAGTGTTTCGTTCATCATTCATTATTCAGAAAATATTACTGATGACTGACTTGTAACATAGCAGTATAAATAATACCCAAATTATATTGTATATCTTTTCACCTCCTTGGTGAACATTTCTGGAAGTCCACCTCTGGCGCCGAGGCATTCCCGCAAAAGAGATACCATTACCAAGTTTAGGATCTCACTCACACTTCTAAAAAGTCATGGAAACATCAAATCAATTCACCAAGGAATTAACAATTTCTTAAGCAGTTGTACAGTAAAGTACTACTTAGAGTATGGAGTAATTTGCAACCTATAGTGAAAGGACTTCTCAGCTTGGAAGGAAACCACTTCAGACGTCCAGGTATCAAGAGTTGTCAATACGTTCGAGCTCAAAATATTCTTTGAAATACTTAGAATTTTCTACAAAACGAAAAGAGCAATATAATACAATAATCAAAACAGTAAGTAGCTAGAATATGAAGATAACAAGTAGTTCTGTAAAAATAAGTTAGTATTCATACTTGTAATTGGGCCACAGTGAACATTACACGCGGAGCTTCTCGTTTACTGGATGTGTACGATGAGCCGGCTTTACTGAAGAACACGGTTGAATAGTCTGAGCAATACTGTACGGCGGGAAGCTTACACCTAATATTTAGTATTAAAACGTCGAGTTGTTGCTATATTACATATATTATATTTAATATATGAAACAGCGGCGACAATTACATAAGTACTTACTTGGAAGCAGGATCAATTCCGGCCTGATCACTTGGAATTCCAAACGCGGTAGACATGGAGCGGGGAACAACTGATCGGAAATTTCCCATGGCTTTTGCATTCTGGTGTCTCTTGACTGCCTTCTGTAGCAGTGGAGGGGATGGTTTGGGGAAAATGAGAGACATTAGTGCACGAGTCTCATGTTCAGCTTCAATGAAACGACCAAATCCACGACTGATGCCCAGAAAAACAGGAAGGGTCACGTCAACAATTAACTCTAAAAAAAATCCATACCACTTGGAATTATTAGGAGATACAGGAGAGAGCTTATACTATACCTATATATATGAATCATCTCAATACGAAATATCAAACCTTTCTTATGCTGGTCCGCCATCTGGGGATTCATTAGAGCTTCCGTAATTGCTTCTGAAATTCTCTGAAGAACTTCTAGTTGACTTGAAACAATTTCGGCTTGGTAATTTGAGTCAGACAAAACCGCCACATCGCTCAGTAAAGTTGTTAGGATAAAAGCTAATTTTTCTGCCATTGGGATTCCTGTAGTGTAATAATTGAATAAATCCATTATAGATTGGGTTCTATACTCTATAAATTAATTTTATAACGTAACACATTAAGAAGAAACTTACTCTCATTTGGACCAACCTGATGAACCCACTGTGACCGAGGAAGGCCTTTGAAAAGTTGAATCAGATAAGGTAGAATCTTTTCACGATGCTGGAGCCCAGACTCAATGAAATAGATTCCAAGGGCGAGAATAGCTTCATGAGTTCTATCATCGAATCTAAAGACTCCATTCGCACTTTGCTTGGGACACAATTCAAACAGTCGTTCCACCTTAATATCCAAAAAATAAAGTGTATAATTGTAAAATGACACAATTAGATAAAGATAATTAAAATTATAGCATTGGTACATGGTACAGTATATGTCGCATTAATACTACCTTCACTTCTACATTAGATAAAATAATTCAATAAGAATAACGTAGATGTAACGGTACAAAAAGTTTGTTTTAGAAATGTATTGTGCATTGTGTGTCTTACCTTATTCCAAGGTGTTGGAATCATTGCACTCAAGCATCGAGCCAGGTGCTCCAAAGTCTTTGAAAAGAACCCACGTCTATCCGCCATCCTCACTAAATTGAAATTACTCTCCCAAACAATGGACAATCTTCAATCCTCACTAGTTATCTTAGTTTGGGATAAAATCAGCTGCTTAGCTCAATACGTCCTGACTCATGGTCGTACGGTACGACTATGGAAACAACTCGTGCCCATTGATCTTGACAAATAATGTGGCCCGGCAAAGCGAAATCCTGTATTCAAAGCATAGACAAATTCAAGTTAGAGATCTGTTAAGAATTCGAAGTAAGATACTTAATTGGTTAGTTAAAAGGTTTTTGCTTGTCTGCACGTAGGTGAACATACTAATCTTCATTAACCAACTATTCGAAAGGTCAAATCAAAGGTGTCACCTAAATCTAAATCCCACGAATCTCACAGCGAAGTCTCAATTTCTAGGTTTTTCTATGTTCTAGGCTAGTTTCTATTTATTGTTTATTTTCCACAGATAACGTTTGACGCTAGAAATTATACTACTCTACTGCCGCTACGCCTGGCCAAGTAATTCCATGAATCAGTAAATGATAATATGCCTAACTTGTCGGCTTTTGTAATATGCTTGCTCATTCAGTAATCAGTTGTAATTTGGTTTTAGTATTATTGTTGTTGGTGGGTGTGGCTTGTGGCTTGTGAATCTAAATAAATATTAAACCTACTGAACGTAATTCTTATGCGCTGAATGAAGTAATTAGACGTATTGAACAATGGGAACGCTGTATATTCTACACCCCTTTGTCAGTTAAGTGAAAGGGAAGCGGAAGAGAAAACTTTAATTACGAAATACAAGACAAAAGACAGAAAAGCTAGAAGTATTGCTCAATTATTTGGAAAGACTAAAATCTACCACCTCTAACTAAACAAAAAGTATAATCCATCACACCAGCACCAGCTGATTCACGCCAATTACATAATGAACCTACCTATGTTCATGTAAGATTTTGTAAAGCAAACTGTGTGCATACAATAATTATGTGGTATCTGGTAGAATTGGATAGCCAATTAAAAGTCAGAATACCTGTTCATGGGTGATCAAATATGGTAAGTTTTAGTAGTAACAACTGATTTGGCAATGTTTAAAGTTCGCCCTGTCTGACACGGTGCAGCGTTTAGAAGGCTATAGAGTACCGTTTACAATAATTATTTATAGAGTACCATTTACAATAATTATTGTCGCTGAACGCTAAATGGACACCAACTTAGAAAACCTTGGTTTTTCAGCAAGTTGTAGCAAGCATCAAGCAGCATGAAGCAACAAGTATGGTAGACAACATTTAGCGTATGGGTCTCGGATCTCGGACCACATGTTTGGCCAATAGAAGTCTAAACGTGCGGTGACGTAATTTATTTGTAATCAGTTAATTAATGTGCTTGGTATATGTATACCTGGCACGCTACTGTTGCAAAACATTTGTGGATATCTTAGAGATGGATATGGAGAAGATTTCAGAATTCCAATAATGTACTAGCAATTGAGTTGACATCTGTTTAAACATTTTATTTTTATTTTGATATGAAAACCTAAGTTATGCTTGGATATACATATACAGGTCTATCTAGACACTACTTTAATTGTACCTTACTGTATCTACTATTTAAACCTATAATTAGTATTAGTAAAATTCGGAATGACACTTTCTGCCCTTTTGATGGTGAGAAAACTGTATTTCACTGTCGTCTGGGCGGCTCTTGCCGAAACGCAAGACAAAATCCGGTATTCCGGACATCAGCAGCTGGTTCGTCTGCGTTCGTACGAACGCGTAGAATGAATGGTTTCCCAATAGCTGAAATCAGTAGTGTTTAATACTAAATCGTATAAGACGTTAAGTAGTATTTCGTACAGATCTTTACAATTATTGTTAGGTACGTCAAAATGATTCTTACAACGGACAAGCTGCGGGGACATGGCTTTGAGACCGCTCCCACAGTACCGATCATCAGTTTTGGGCGTCATTAGTGCTGTGTCGTCCGTCAGAATGAGAACGTAGTCTTGATTACACGTAGTGCCCTGATCGGTCAATTAAAATGGGTAATCCATATTTTTGACTACATTGAAAATTGCAAAGTAGTGAACAGGCATAAACAGTAACCGACAGTACTCACTGGCATTAGAGCTGCTGGATCCGTGGCCGCAGCACCACTCATCAGAAAACTCCCAAGTGGAGACTCTCCAGCACAAGGAGCCCACTGAATATTCGTAAATAAGTTGGTAATTGTTGGTTTCATAACAGCTTCAGTTTTTAAAAAGATTGTCTCACTGTAATAGACCCAGAACCATCCTCAGCCCGAACACAGACTGTATAGTCCAAATCAGCCAAGTGTGGAGCCATAGGATAGGCCAGCATCCTTACTTGTCCACTTCCAGCAGTATGGTATTGAAGGCATCCATCCGGGGCTAGATTCAGAAATGCGAATAGGTTATGATCCAATTTTGGACTGCTGTAAATCCTATCTCCGACACCAAAGTGGCTACAAATAAATTATTCTAATTACAATAAGAAAAACCTGCTTTCACCCGCTTTGGATCAAAAGGTGTGTACGCAGTTGAAAACGGACTTCAGAGAAAGATTAGAATACTGTATTGTCTTTCCTTATACAGATATAAACTGGTATTATGGTTTGTTCTCGTTTTCCCTATATAAACTGATATTATCGTTGGTCCCGTATTACGCCTAATGCTAGTACATATATGTATATGCGAAGTCACTTCACGTAATTCGAGTTTAATACATAGTAATGATGACGTGTCGAGATTATAACCTTTGCGTTGTATAGTTTGAATTTACATGTAACTCAAGTTCTACATGTAAACAAATTGGTGTTTTTCAGAATTAAATGTGCTGAGTCAGGTGTCAGGCATGAATCGATTCATGGCCACTATTAGGCTTCTCGGAATCTACAAATATAAGGAAATGCTTTATAGTTTTCGAATTTGTGAAGCATGGTATTATATTTGTTATATAATAATTAGGGTCGTAGGGTCGAATAGAGCGCATTACGGCATTGCTGCCAGTCTTGAAGCACTAAGGGTCTTATTATTACCGATTACGTAGGAACTAAATGCAGTAATTTCGCTTGTGGCGGGCAGACATACAAGACCATCCCATATGACCTATTTGGTCTAGAAACAACACTTACCCCTGTCAACAGAATTGCACTCAATGTACGTTATTCTCACATTCCATTGTCGAGTCATTGCGTCGGCGCCTCCATCTGTAACAACGCTCATCGTAATCCTGTCGCTACGTCCATAGTCCAAATACACTGTGAAGTGTATAAAGTAGTACAATTAATTTGATCTTCAAGAAGATGACCTGAATTTAATAAATGTTGAAGGTTACTGTGTTGTCCAGTTAGTGTCCCACAAAGATTTGAGGGTGCAGTAACTCCATTGATATTAAGCCGATCTATCATGCATTGGCCTTGAGCGTCCGCCGGTGCCAGTTGTAAAGTAATGAAATCAAGCCGAACTTGACAAGTATTCGAAGATAGCTGTGAAGGAATATATAAGTGTTTCAATGTTTCTAATACATAGATTTGACTCATTTTGTATTACCTTTTGAATCCGAATGTTACAAATTGCTAATCCAGGAGTGAATTCGGAAGGTGAGTCTTGGTTTCGGAAATTTGTATTATTCTGTGTAATTACAGCTTCACACGTTGCCGTGACTGATGGATTAATAAATCTGAGTAAGGCATCTATAAATAATGTGCTTCTAATTTAAATAAACATGTACATAAGCTCGGGCTTACCAACACAGCAGACGCCAAATCCATTTGCACATGTACCACTTGGTACCCCACCCGCGTTGATGCACTGCGACCTACGTGTTATATAACAGTTGTTTAATTTATTGGAATGGTAATGGAGCATCAATAATTATTTTAGGTGGAAACACATCTGACATTCACATCTACTATTAGTATAGTTGTAATCCGTGTATTTGTATTTACGTCGCTCACTTTGTGAAACAGGTTCCAGTTGAATCTTGTACTTCCGGAAGGCATTCATAATTTGTCACTCGCACAATTGAAAACAATGGAAATACTGAAAGATTAACCAATAATAAACATAGTAGCATTTATCCTAACTTTTACCATAAATGTCAAATAACATTATGTACTTGCTCACATTTTGATGATTTCGCTTGATATGATTTCACAAAGTCGTGTTTTCCAGAAAGTACACCATTCGAAGTTAACGAATAGAAATATGTTTGTAATACAATTAATAATTTAATAATTGACAGATAAGTTAATGCTCTCGACATGATGATTTGCGATTGACTGCTTTGCACTAGACCTAGACGTTATACTAAAAAAAGATATGGATTGACATGGCATGGAATAGTTTATCTTTTATACTATGAGGGGGTTGAGATTTGAGATGGTGATTGAGATCGACTCACAAAAGTTCATATTACGAGAAGTTCGTGCTACAGGCTACAGTAGTGATTCATTGTTTCTTGTTTCTAAACTCGGGTGGCTGGTAGCTAATGGCTGAGGTGATCCTGAATCTCAATAACCTGTGTACTGTGTATCTTCTTATGCATAATGTGTGTTCATTCGTTCATTGTATGCTGTGAAGGAGCGAGCGGCATGTGGCATCCCATATCCCATTCGAACTAAAGATAAGAAAACCCAGCATCGAGGATCGAATAAAATATCACGTCTTTCAATCGATCTGCATTTAATGCAATATTAAGTATTTATAGTTTATCTGATAGTACTGTACCTTCGATGCAGGTAATAACCAGTTTGTTATGATAATGATTTAAGTGTATGACACGCCTGCTCCATTTTTTTTAAAAATAACACTTGCAGAGCATGTCTGCATGTGCATATGTACGTATGTACCTACTACAATACATAATGTACATAGTACATACGTATTGCATTGACTAATTTCTCTGAATTTTTTTTGCGGAATATAAAAGCTATCAAAAATAATTACTTATAAAAGCTTCTCCGCGATCTCCTACATATATTCCATGTATTTCCTAGTTGATACTGCTGAATATAAATTGTACGTATTTAAGCCATGAGTTTTTGCATTTATATCTTTTTAAAATAATGCTTAAGCAGGTATCCGTTATACATTTAAGTCACTAGAACGTCATAATTTTTGAATTATGCGATTCAATCTATGTACGTATATACATGTACAGGACGGATAAGTGAAAATAGATACATAGTTCTGTATTATTGTGCCTTTTTTCAGGAACTTTTACTATGTATGTATGTATAGTATACCGTATAGGTGTAATATAAAACGTAGGCGTACTACTATATTATATTGCTCAATATTCGTCGCATACTAAAAATGAAGGCATTTGGCAACCGTCCAGTCCGGTTTTCTATTCCCAAAAAAAGTAAGCAAATTACTCCCCGTCTTGTGACTACTCTGAAAGTGACGTATTAACTATTGTTCTTATGATAATTGAACCTGCTATGTCTAAGCCCTAGCGTGGTGCGAGGTGCGACGAGTGGAAACGAACCCATACAAGCGCTCTTTACTGGAAACCCTTTCTTTACCCGAATCGGGCAGATGGGAATCAAAGCTAAATCCAATTATTGCGTTTAGAATAAAAGGGCTGGTAAATCAGGGAGTGGCAGTTACGTTCCAGTTAGAAATTGCTTGAGTCACACAGTAGAAGTTGTGCTCAAACGGAAGAATTTGACAATGATGTCTCTAATTTTCCTGCTTGCTATGCAAGTGGTTGCACTGAAAGTGTTCAAGAAGACGTCCCCAAACGGTAATTTGCAATCAGATCCAAATTCGTGTATTCATCATTTGATACTGACCTCCTAACCTTTTCCCTCACCGCATAACGATGATTATTCAGTTCGTGTCCATATTGTTATTATTAGGCTAATATCCCACTGTTTCTCCCATGCAGGGAAGATAACGGTGTACTTGGGAAAACGGGACTTTGTTGATAGATGCGATGGAATGGTGGATCCTGTGGACGGGGTAATTGTGATTGACAGTGACTATCTCCAAAATAGAAGAGTATATGGAGAGGTGAGTTCCCTAGGCGTATTATTGTGGAGTGATCCGAGGATTAATGTTACAGGCTTGCACAAGCATTTCACCACAGTCTGTGTAATTCCGGTCGTGACTAATTATTGGGATGTAATTTCCTTGTCTAGGTTGACACAACGTTTAGATATGGACGGGAAGAGGATGAGGTCATGGGACTCAAGTTTAGCAAGACAATGTGCCTATTGAAAGATCAGGTCGTCCCGCCGCCGAATAAGAAGGCCCCCAAGCCCATCACTGCGCTCCAGGAAAAGCTTATGAAGAAACTTGGGAATGGTGACAACATTTTCCCCTTCGTGTTTCGTATCCCTGAGACAGCCCCTCCAAGCGTCATGCTCCAGCCCGGAGAAAGTGACTTGGGAAAGCCCTTGGGCGTGGAATATGAGCTCAAGACTTTCGTTGCGGAGAACGACCAGGAACCGGGCCATAAGCGGTCAACAGTTTCCCTTCGGATTAGGAAAGTACAGTTCGCTGCCCTGGAGCGGGGAAAGAAGCAGCCCAGCAGCTTGGTTACCAAAGGATTCACGTTCTCTCCAGGGAAGCTAAGTGTGGAGGTGACGCTGGATCGGGACATTTATTACCATGGAGAGGATATTGGGGCTCATGTCTTTGTTACGAATACCTGCAAGAAGTCTGTCAAGAATATCAAGGTACGGGCTCCTTAGATCTGGAACGGGTTCCTAGCAATCAAACGTGTGATTTGATGGAATCCTAAGGAATTTCTTTGTTTTTCTTAGGTTATGGTTATCCAGCACTGCGAAGTGACAATGGTCAATGCTCAATTCTCGAAGACAGTGGCTCATTTGGAAACGAGAGAGGGATGCCCGATTACGCCTGGCTCAAGCCTAACTAAAGTATTCCGCCTCAATCCCACGGCAGCAAACAATAAGGATAAGCGCGGGATTGCGTTGGATGGAAATCTTAAGGTACTAATTAACTATTCCAGACATACGTGTTTCAGTCGACTACTGCAACGGTCATTTGTAGATCGACTTGAATTCTAATTGAATTTACCTCAGGTTTAGTATTTACAGAAGCTTTAAAAATTGCTGACTCCTTGCTTTAAAAAAAAACACTGACTACGTTCAAGAAAACTGAACTACTGGCTACAAAAACAGATAAAACTGTATAAAAGCTGACCGAATCAAACGTATTGTAATATAGTGTAAACTAACCTAACCTTATAGCTTGTGAGCTCCGAAAATAATCCCCTTTATGAGAATCAGAATAGTTTTTTTGCAAGAAGATACCTATTGTTTTGAGTTCCATAATAACAACCCATTCCAATGCAAGGTTCCAAGAAGCTGAGCTAACATTAAGCCAGTTAATCTATGGTAATACTACATACTATAATATTTCTATTTGGTTTGGGCCTAACAGGATGAGGATGTCAATTTGGCTTCTTCCACGATGACGCCAGCAAATTCGAGCGATGCCATGGGCTTTGTGGTCTCCTACTCTCTCCGCGTGAAAGTGAATTGTGGGACTCTGGGCGGAGAGCTAACTGCTGACTTGCCCTTTAAATTGGTCCATCCATCTCCAGGTAAGGACACTAAAGTGACATTGATCCCCGGCCTCCACGGGGAAGGGCCGTGCTCCGTGCTATTCATATCGGAACTTTCCACTCTTCTAGGGAGCGAGGTCGAGGTTAAGAATTCCAACAAATTGACACGAATGAAGTCAACTGATAGAGCCAACTACGAGAATCTCTGCTACACCAAGGACGAGGAAGAGGAGGGGAATATCATTTTCGAAGACTTTGCAAAACTCAGAATGAGTATGAGCGATCTTGACAATTAAAAGGAGCCAATGTGCGGAATTATTAGCATTTCAGACCCAATTAACCCGTTCAGTCTCTATTTTAATGTTAGACAAGCTCTGAATCGGCAATATTGGGTTAATTAATTCTTTAATGTCACGTAGATTGTAGATAATATATGTATTATATGCCATGGCTATCATTTAATGCAGGAACTGAAGACAAATTTCAAATTACCCGAATCAAATGCTAAATTCAAGCAACTTACTTCAAACCTAACTATACCCAGTTCTCCGAAATCGAACACAATTTAAACCATCCAAACTTTACCTAAGCAAATCTAATGTCAAGGTTTCGGCTAATTATTCCTCGGTTACACACGAAATAGCTATGTTTAGTGTAATCATCGATGCAATAGATAACATTTTTTGGTGCTGAATAGTAAGTGCCTAGGCCATTAGTAGTTTCAAAAGTGAACCTCAAATCACTTAATTTCCGCACCTATCACGTAGTACTTCGACCCTTAACTGATACGATATCGGAGCCGATCAGATACGATGGTCATTGGTCAACAAACATTTTATTAAATTAGCAACAAGGTTCCTAACTGCTCGTGGAAGAGCTTATTGGAATGGTAAAAGTAGGTGAGATGTGTTTTAGTTATAAATAGAAAGTTAGTGTGCTTTCTCTAAATTCCACGGCGCCGCTTACACCGCCCCTCATGGAACAACTTGCTCCCTAGCTCACAGACCAGTTCTGGGACAAAAGAGTGAACCGGCTTACATTCTGACTTCCCGCACTCCGGGTATCGATTTCCCTTAGGAATCCACAAGTGTTCATCGGGTTTACAGTCATGGATCGGCTGATAGAGTCGCTCACAGCGCCCCTTGTAGAGGGCCCACTGGTACTTGAGAGAGTACTTGGGTGGAGGACGGCAGAGGTTCCGCTCGCACTGCGGCTTCCCTTCCTTATCTGCTACCAGCCAGTAGCCGTCGTTGCAGTGACCCTGTTAGTAAATATTAAAATTGTACAAGTCTGGAATTTCAGATCTCATACTTCCAGATCCAGACAGGAGAATTAGGCTAGCATTTTACGTCGGCATCTTCTACACACATAACACCCATTGAAGTACTTTCAAGCCCTTGACTCATAAGGCTGTAAACTGAGTGCAACTTCAAAAGAATATTTCAAATTCAATAATCCAGAAATTAGAGGCATAAACACGTTTAAGAGCTGTAAAGTTTCCACATCATGAGCTCATATGGCTCACACTAAATAGTAAAATGACGGCTTCTAATGCCCGAACCGCAGTATCCATTTAGCTAGTAAAAGGGTCATATGTAGCTTAGGAACGCATAACTGAAAGGGTTGTGGTTACGATGATGGTGGCGTCTGATAAACAAGGAGGAAAAATAACTTTGCTAGCCGTGAATGTAATTTGTAATTGCGGCCCTGTATAGTCTTGGTATAGGCATTTGAATATGGGAGTACGCTGGTAAGATTCTTTGGAAGATAGGGGATCATTTGTATGCAGGAATTTGACTCAGGCTTGGTTCACGAAGTGAGTGTATCATGAATTAATTCCTTACTATCCAATTCTACTCAATGCAGAATTCGGCCCATTCTGCAAAGAACACCTATTGCATATTTTACCACTGCTGCCCTTTCCCTGCGTCGGATTTCTTATCAAAAGGAGCAACGACATGCATGTACAATTATTATACCAATTTCGTTGGAACAACGGTCCAACTGAAACTTACTTGTTCATAGGCAAAGAAGCACTCGTCATAGACGGAGCTGTAGATCAAGCTCTTGCATCTATGTAGGTCAACAACAGAATTGATCCCAGTCAGTTCAAGTACATGCATATTGGTAGTAATTACCATTGTCATATTTGGCACTCACTGAATGTCAAAGTTGCAGTCACACTCTCCAAAGACGGCATCGTTGGCCACGGAGTAGAAAATCATGTTGTTTCCACAAGGACCCTTCTGACCCGTCATGTAGCACTTTTCCGTCGTGTTGTCATACCGGGCGGCCCAAAGTGTGTACCTACTTGAGCCACTTAGCTCTGGGCACAACTCCGCCCTAAAGTACGAGAAGGAAAAGCACACAGACTGGAATCAAAATCAAACAACTCTCATCCGTTTCCGGACAAAGCGTGACGCACTTGAATTCTGCCATTCACATGGATATGAGTATGAGCTCTTAGCCTTTGAACATTAGTGCTTATTAGTGTCATCGTTTAGCGTAAAACGTCAAAGATCATCGAAGTGGGCCTGCCACTGTATACGAAGGATGTATGTAATCAATAATAGTTTTACCACAATAATACTCTAACTTACCTATGAGTCTCAAATATTTTAAGCAATTTATGCCCATTTGATTTTAATATATGAATTGATTCCATTTTAACTGTGAACTTACAGAAGCGAGTAGATATAGTACTATATTTTTCGAATGATCATTTTATACTGCTGTTATAATTTGTGGCAGTCAAATGGATGATTAATTGATTGAATCAAAAACAGTAGCAAAGGGAGTCCGCCCTCCCTGACGCGGAGACAGGACTTCCGCGTGAATAGCCGTGTAACTTGAGGCTATAATATCGAGTCTATTGACATAAGAGGAAGTGGAGGAGAAGGTAAATGGCTTACTTGATTTTATTAGCTTTTGTTGTTTTATCGGATAGAATCCCGGCTCCCTCGGCAATAGAGATGAAAAGGAAGAGGGAGAGAAGGTAGTGGACAATAGTGGATTGACACGGGGTCATTCTGCTGCGGAAAATAAGAGTCCAACTCTTACAAATGAGTCTCCAACTTTTACACTAAAAGTGGATTGAGTGCTATCCGCTCCTATTTAAACACTTTCTCTTTCTCCCATCAAACCATTATTTAAGAAATCCTGTATCCTGTCGCACTTTCAAAGGCTCGCAAGCACCTACCCCCACTATAATATAGTCCTAGGTCTACACGAATAAAAATCTGAATTTGTATTGTATGAGAATATGGAAAGTCAATGAGTACAGATCACCCTGAAACAAATGCCTGTATGAAATGAAGAGGAATAACAATAACACCTACACTCAAGGCCGTACTTAGGATTGGATTTCGGGAGGGGCACCAAAAATAGAATAATTCAATTCTTCCGGAGGTGGAGAAATTTTTGCTCAAACACACTGCAAAAGTCACGTTTTTGAGCTGTTTTTGCATAAAATTGATAAATAATACTGGAAGAACCGCAAATTACGCGACAGGCGAATTGTTTCTTTTCTTTTTTTAAAAATAATTTAGTGGTAAAAAAAAATACGGCCTTGCCTAGACTAGAGTATAAGGTATGTCAATTCAAATTCTAGAAAAGTAGCAAGCGTATTCAGGTCTACCTTTTGCCAAATTATCAATGAAGAATCCAACAGAATTTTACTACCATGAAAGCTGTAATTCAGTTGTGGTTTTGCAGGTGTTTAAGCGTTTTAGTATACAACTGTTGTAGTCATAAACTTAAACCAAAATGTGGAAATGCTCACACATGAATCACAACTGATATATTAGAAAAATAACTTTTCGTGGCGAATCTCCACTGAAAAAATAAATACCTTACTACTTAAATAGTACATTTACTATTATAAGCTTAGGTTGGAAACTATTAATTAGATGCCACTACATATGTATAGTTCAAAGGCATTGGGTTAGCACTACTATTGGAATGAATGGTTGGGCAGATGGTATCTGTTTATAACGTATAAGTACAATCCACAACTATACCTGCACATTAAGGCTGGGCTCAGTGGCGCTCACAGCCATAGGCAGATTGAGCAATTGCATATACCAAATATTCCAGGTATATGCAATGTCTATACCGAGTTATGTATTTGTATCGAATCAAAAAAATATAAGTATTGAGGAGGAGTAATTTCCAGAACGGAACCGAGCTAACTGTATTTACCCCAAGTAGTGCCAATAACGATTTCTTCAGTTAGATTGGGTGCCGGTCTGGTATATAGCAGGTATCGGGTATACCAGGCCTATGACATGTAAGTAGTCTCTGTACAGAGACTAGTAGGATCTGATCAAGATTTCAGTGTGACCCCAATAAGAGCAGCCTCTGGGAATATCCCGACTGTCTCGTTCATTCAAAACTCGAAGCAGTATGTCACTCACACTTACCAGCACACTACAGCGTACTTAAAGTGTAGTTGGTAATGACGGCCTTATACGTGAGAAATAGTTGATCTTAGTCTGAATATTTTTGTCTCTTTTTGACGCTCTACAATCCAAAATCCAAACAGGCATTACATTTTCTTTAACGATTTCTTAAATTCATTATATTGTAGAGAGTGACGGTAAAAGGGTATATATTTTCGACATTGTTTCGCTATAAAAATTACGTGAATACAGAGTTTGAGCACTTTTAATCTAATAGATACTTTTATCTAAAAATATTCCGCCTACTATCGTTAAAGTTACTGCCGACTTATTGACTATACCGGTAGAAATCCTACTGGCGCTTCTGCCGGGCCTGGTATACATCGAACAGTAGTAAGCTTACAAGCACAACAGTGAGTGAGGCTAATAGTGAAGTGGATGGTCAAGTTAAAGAGCCACTCTCACTTTCAAAGGAAAGTGTGAGTTGTGAGTATGAGCCTGTTAAATGTCAAGTGCAAGGTCTCAAGCAAGTCAGCCAGGATTACTAACTTTCATTCAACTAACCTACCTATGTGTGCATAATTCCACATGGAAAAATACAGTTCTTCCTTTAATGACTGCGGTACATTTGAAGGTCCGCAAAGGAACGCACTATTGGAACCTGAATTAATCGGAAAAGTCCATAGGTTATGGATGTTAATTACCCATTGAATATACTATAAGTAAATATACGCGGTATTTTATCAAATCTATCGGAACGACATTTTTTGAAACTGATATGATGTCGAATGTGAGAACTCATCATTATTATCTTCATAAGCAATAGTTTAACAGGAATGGAGAGTTTGCTTTCTATTACAGCTTACAGCATCAAGGATATGTCAATTACAGTAGTTATTTAAGCAATGCATAAACTTGACGTTTACAGGAGTTTTCTGTTGTGTTTCACTACCGGGTTTAAAGTTACAGGGCATGCAAACTGCAGCCGCAGCGCAGGTCTAACAGTCTGTAGTTGTATTCTTATAGGATTATGCTGAGTTGAAACTGGAATTCAAAGCTTCATAACCTTAACAAGTTGAAATTAAAATCCGGCAACAGCCATGCGTAGTCTCCAATATTGTGAACAATTTAGCTCTATTATGAACTCTAATTACCAGATTAGATAAGACCAACAAGAGTAAACTATGTAAATGTTTCAGGAGAATTTCTATACATGCTCTCACTACGTGTCCCTGTATCCCGTAACCCGTAACGTGCCAGCCATACAAATACAGTTTTGACTCATGACTCGCTAAAGGGCATAGGCTGTTGTATTTTGTAGCTGTATTACGGTTACAATTGCTACAGTAGTCCTCAGGTGTTTTAATTGATAAGTGTTTTCAGTTTGTCAGCTGTCAATCTAACTCAGTGTTAAGCAGGGAAAGGAAATTAATGTAAGTCATTGTTGAGCAACGTACAACGGAGCATAGTGCATAATATAACACAAACCACACTACCACCTCGTAATACTAAGAGTCAGGCATCCATGTAAATATAATATATAATTTTGTATTAGATATTAGATTAGTATACAGGACATACAGATGGTATTAGGTACAGTCCAAGTGCTAAATCTGTCGAGAGATTAGTAGTTCGAGCTTAAAATGTCGAGATCCAAAACGAAAGTAAAGTTGCCTGGTCCCAGTCACCCTTCAACAGCATGTAAACCCAGCTCAACCGAAAGTAGTTCCCTAGTTCGGCTGGAAAGAAAGATTGGATTACTAGAAGGAACTGCAATAACAGTTGGAGCAATAATTGGGTCCGGTAAGTTTACATAACAGTAGTCGCTGTTAGCCAATCAAATGGCCATAACATAACATTCGACAGACAGCTAATTCTCTGACATTTAATCTTTTCTGGTATTGCTTACAATAAGAAAAATCATCGATTTCTTTATATATTTTGACCAGGGATTTTTATATCACCGAAAGGAATTGTGGAGTCCGCAGGATCTGTTGGGCTTTCCTTAGTAATATGGGTAGCATCCGGATTAGTTTCGTTGATTGGAGCAATCTGCTACACAGAACTCGGAACCTCACTTCCGAGCTCAGGCGGAGACTATCACTACCTCTTCGAAGCGTTTGGACCAATTCTAGCCTTTCTTTACTTGTGGGCTTCCATTATGATTTTCATGTAAGAAGGATTGTAAAATCATTCTTTCTGAAACTGAGTGGTACTTTTCTGACTTGGTGTAGACCTTGCAACAACGCCATATTGGCATTATCATTTGCTCAGTATGCCATTCAGCCATTTTTCACAACGGACTGTCAAATGCCAGATCCTGCCCTGAGGCTTCTTGCTGCAGCCGCCATTTGTTTCCTCATCGCCCTAAACTGTTTTGACGTTAGCGTAGCTGCGAAGATGCAAAATATATTCAGCTTTGCGAAGCTGACTATACTTGCAATTATAATCATCGCAGGATTCGTACAAATATTTAGAGGTTATTTAATACACCAAGATATCCTACGTACTTGTTGTTGCTTGTTGCTTTAATGGGTTCTTGAGAGCTATAGTTATTCTATCTTATTTCTCTATTTCCTTCCAGGAAGCACGGAAAACTTCTCATCTCTGTTTGAGGGATCTAAGAATGATCCAGGTAGCCTGGCTTTAGCCTTCTACTCAGGAATCTATGCATATGGGGGAGCTAACACCTTGAATTGCATGACAGAGGAAGTTAAAAATCCGAACAGGTTCGTTCAAATAATTCAATCACTAACTCCAGAAATAAATTATATACGTAGAATAAGAATTACAATGCTGGATCTTCCGAATTAAATGGCAGAATCCTACCTCGAGCAATCTACATCTCAATTTTCACCGTAATTGTAGCCTATCTCATGGCAAATGTTGCCTACTTTAGCGTAATGACACCGCAGGATGTTCTTGACTCAGAAGCTGTTGCAGTGGTATGTTTTTAAATCTATGAATTCCGTGTCTACGAAATGTTCTACAGTTAAGTCATCTAGCAATGGTAATTCAATAGACCTTCGGAGATAGAACCTTAGGTGTAGCGACCTGGATTGTACCAATCTTTGTTGCCATTTCCACTTTTGGAGGTCTCGGGATAAATATCATGCCTTACTCCAGGTAGGAACATTGATTACAATTAATAATTCATGAACAGCAAAGCAAAGCCACAAGTAGCGCTAACTTGAAATTCTTGCTTCCCTAGGGTTCTCTTTGTTGGAGCTCGAAATGGTCATTTTCCGGATATGTTCGCGCATGTGCAAATTAATCGACTGACCCCAATGCCAGCGCTTATATTTATGGTAACGACACGGTAATAGTCATTCTAAACTAGAGGTGAGCGCCTGTAGCAAGTTTTCGCGCCTGCGTCTACGCCTGCAGCACATATAGAAAATTCACACGCTCACCTCTACCCATTCCAAACCATAAAGAGCTTAATAATTTCATAAATCCTTGATTATTCCAGGGCATTATGTCTCTCATCTACTTATCGACTTCCAATATTTACGGACTTATAAACTATGCGGGATTCATGTACAGCGTTGTTGCGGTGGGAGTCGTTTCCGCCATGCTGTATTTACGTTGGAAACGGCCGGAATTACCTCGCCCTATCAAAGTAAGAGCGCTGTTACTTATCTCTATCATTTACCATAATTCATCACTATTGGTATTGGTATTAGAAACTGAAAGTGTAATTAATTTAAATTATCGGCTAGATCTTTTTTTTGTAGTATTTTGTGATAACAGTACTTTTTGTCATTGTAATGCTTCTATGCTTATTGATAGGTCAATCTCATCTATCCAGTATTGTATTTCTTCATATCAGTATTCCTATTTGTTCTTCCACTGTACGTCGCAACTTTGGAAGCCGTGGTTGGATTCGGAATTCTTATGTCTGGACTTCCGGTTTATTTTATCTTGATAAAATGCCAGAGGCGACTACCTTGGCTGGAAACTCCGCTGGGTAATCAATTACAATTGAGTGTACCTTTACAAACTAGTGTGTATATAAAGTGTCTGGACCCAGTTTAAGCAATTCATGATGATCAATATGATCTCTTTACTTTCAGATCGAATAACCCCTTTCATGCAGAAGCTACTCTTATCAGTACCAGAACAATAATTGCTTACAATTACAATTCAAAAGGATCTCAGTCAAAGATTATTTTGATTGGACACTTCCTGTGTTTGATAATGTTATCTATTTTTGCCTGAGTGAAACACCCATGACGACAACATTTTCCATGTAAATAAACAAGTAAAAGGCGGAAAATGTTCGTTCCGAAGGATATGCTTTTCCCTCCCCTTCCAAAATCGTCTGCCA
>JAQFZY010000981.1:0-19264 GCA_034696285.1 Hypogastrura burkilli
AAACATAGTTTGACCTCTGTAAGTCAAAAGGTTCCTGAGAAAATTAACCTTTTAGTACCCCATCTCTAGCCTATACTCTATAACGCACATTTATGTACAGAAATCGAATTCTAATTATGGCTTAGTTTTAGTCCGCATCTTCATCTCCCTTGCCAACCGTATTTATTACTATTAGTATTCAATATATTAACACACTTAATAATTCTTACCTACTGTACTTACTGTACTATGCTGGTCCTAAAGAAACTTATTTGGTAGTACATGATTTTTTTTCACAATAATTTCAAAAAAAAATTTCCCTGAGCCGCTAACGCGTTAGTAGTTACTTTTTCAGCAGAAATACGTTGGGAATTTATACTTTTCGAGTTTCAAGCTCCTAAAGTTTCCCTATTGGCACATACCCCCTTAAGTTTTCCCGGAAATGAAATACCCTAAAATATTGTAAAATAAAAAATCCACTAAGGAAAAGTGCGAGGAAACCCTGGGTAGATGTGCCCTTTAAAGAAATAAACAAGGTTCATCTATAGTTAGATCTAAACGAATTAACACCAATGCCATTGTTAAGAAATTTCTAATGTAGTCGTCAGAAAATTAGTTGGTGTCCGCCCAGGTCCCAGGGCCACTAAACGCTACCATTGGTCCATTTTCACAGATAAAGCGTAGTAGTTATATGTATACTTACACTATTAGCTATCTTTGTGATTGTCACATTCACATAAATACGGCTTATAGTATTTTTTAGATAAAGCTGCGGGTACGTCGATTAGTAGATCATCGATAACTACCGAGATGTTCACCTCATGATCTAAAAGAGGAGTATTCTAATATTTCCAATGGACCCAGTTTACGTTATTCCGATTGGCTAAAAATTCTTAGAAGAATGGCATTCCAAAGCAGCTTGCCAGGAGAGAATGTTACAATTTGAAGCTGAATAGGACCGGAACCAGAATGACTTACCCGCTAAAGTTCCTTATCCAAAGCTAAAATACCACGGATAATGAATTTAAGACGAAATAGAATTAAGCAATTTACTTGGTTTACAGTAAAGTGTATGCGTTAAAGCTAGAATTAAATAAAACGTTCAATCGCCCTGGGACCTGTGCAGACACCCGCTAATTTTTTGACGACTACATTAGAAATTTCTTAACAATGGCATTGGTCTTAATTCGTTTAGATCTAGCTATAGATGAACCTTGTTTATTTCTTTAAAGGGCACATCTACCCAGGGTTTCCTCGCACTTTTCCTTAGTGCATTTTTTATTAGCTTTCCAGTGCACTTTTAAGTTCAGAGTAGTCTGCTTTTTCTAAATACATTTTTTTTTTGAGTTTTTTAAGGTAAGTACATTTTTTTGGGAAATACACCTTTATATCATTAGTTATTAGTAGAAATGGTAGACATGAATTAAGAGAATTACTGTTGGTACGGATAACACTGATGAAGTACACTTGATAACGGCAATGAGAAACTTCCTATATAAACGTGTGTTTAGAATTAAGCTCGAAATGCCTCACTAAGAGGTCGAATATCTCAGGACCCCTTTGACCTAAGGAGGTCAAATTAAGTTTGTTTGAAACAGATTTGTATGAAGTATTAGAATTTCAATTGCTGGGCATGCTGAGTACATGGGAAGTAGGTTAAATGGCCACGTCGACGAGGTTTTTTGAGGATTTAGGACAATAAACTGCAATCTATCGAAACTTAGAATTGAAATGGAGCAGCTACATCCCATTCGGTTTATGTATCTTTAATTTTTCGGGTTAATTGCGCCGTTAAGCCGGAAAATGATGTTGAGTCATTTGGAGGGGGGTCCAAATGCATACAATACGGAAGTTAACTTTTCCGTATTTATTTACACACACATCGTGTTGTCAAGGAGGGAAAAGTTATATAACCGTTCAGGGAATGAGGAAATATAAGTACGATGAGTTGGTAATTGAATAAACTCTACACCCTAATATATTCTTATAAAAATATTTAAAAAATGCTCCAGTAAAAAGTCGCAGAGTGTGCCTGAGTGTGTTCTAAAAAGGAAGAAACAAGTTGAGTTGATTTAAAAACTTAAAAACTAAAAGTTAAAGAACAAAAAAAGTGGCGTATTGTGTACTTATACATGTACATGTCAGTTTGACTTTTAAAAAAAGTTAAATTTTTGACCTACTTGTAGCCTTTTTTTCGTCATTTTTTTGCCGTTTTTGACCAGTTTCATTCAGTTTCTTAAATATTTGTTAGCATTTTATTCCGTTTTATTGTGCCCTTTCAAATTTAGCATAGATAGTGGGCTCATTTATGTATTTACGTTAACTTTAACCGTAGTTATGCCCTAAAATGTGTGAAAAAAGCCTAAATGGGCTTCTATACAGGGTGAGCCTGGGTTCTGGTCATCGGATTCCGAATTATAGGTCAAACAATTAGTGACCTGGCAACGTTAGTGACTTCCTCTGGGAGCTATTTATATTTTGACCTTAGTATACGCCAGGGTGGCTTGTCGACGTGCCGTTTGCTTGTTGGGGGCTGCGCCCCAGATAAGGTGGGTCCAGTAGCGAAATCCGTAATGTTAATTTTTAATCGATCGTAAGAGACTTTTTGTTGACAAAAATGCGTACTTCTTGGATATTGCAATTCGACTAGCAACAAGACTTAAAAAAGTCATATTCAAATAACACAACGAATCGGTCTGGAATCTATGTATCTAATAATATACAATGCATACCTATACATATATATATAAATACTAATGAGTACGAAGTCTTTAACCCAATTATTTAATTTGAACTTTCACTCTACTTTTTTTAATCCTTTTAAATATCGACCAACATTCAAAACCAACCTATACTGATAACTGATTTTGGAACTTAACATATTAAGACGAATGCCTGAATTTTGGGATGGCGTTTGAGTGAAGCATTCTCTTTTTCGCAATTTGACCTCCAAGTCTTCCGGGCCGAAGTGCAATTCACAAATACCAAGATTGCTTTTCAGGTTTCAGGGACTCAATCCAGATTTGTTTCGTAGTAGTATCCATAGGAAAAAGATGTACAATGTTCACCGGTGTGTCAGTTGAATTAACACACCGTTTGACGCAGCACCGTCTAACCATTTCGCTGAGGCCATACTGTCAATACCTCTCGAGTACCGTAAATGCGCTTAACCTCAGTTAAATATATACTACAAACTGATCAGCACTATTAGGAGCTTGGAGTAGTAACAGCTGAGGAGTACATGTCACGTCAACGCCAACACGCCAACTGAAACTGAGGTTACGAGATTTAGTATGAAACCATATGCCTTAGAGGTATGATCTCAATAGGTAAACGATCTCCCGTCTATTCTGCAGTACTTGCACATGAATCAATTCATTTTTAAAGCAGAGATCATTCACTTTGACCCCTACGCTGAGTAATTTTATATAGAGCAGCTTTTTCTTGTACTGGAGTTCATTAACCTTTTCCATTGGTAGATAGTACTATGTATTGTATTCAATACTGATCTCTGGTTGCTAGATAGCGTTTAGGCCGCACTTTTGTCAACAAAAAGTCTCTTACGATCGATCCAAAATTATCACTACGGATTTCGCTACTGGACCCACCCTATCTGGGGCGCAGCTTCCCAACAAGCAAACGGCACGTCGTCAAGCCAGCCTGGTATACGCAAAACAAAGTATGCAGTTCAATATTCCAATGGAAATTAAGCTAAATGTGCCAAACTATTACATTGTCGTAAACGCTCACAATTAAACTTAAACTTTTAAAGTAGTGAAATTCAAATTGTGATCATAGAATAGTTTAGTGTAAGTATACATATGTGTCGCATTTTCTTTTACCATCATCATTTGATCTGAACTAAAAACACTAAAAAGTATTAAATTAAATACGGCGTCAGAAAAGATGCAAAAGTTTCCTAAAGTGATGAGTCCATTCAAAAGCATAAAACAAGCGTTACGAGTTACAATTGAAGGATTTCTGTCAAATTACGAAATTAAATCAAAACATATTAAATTCGATGGCTTATTCGCCGTTGTATTTAAATCAAAATTCCACGGAAATATTCATTACCCGGAAAATATTTCTACTTAAACTTCTCAGAAGTTACACAAATAGCAATGAAAAATACGAAAATTGTTTTGAATCTTAAAGTAAAAGCTATACTAAAAATCTCAAACCTCCATTAACTCTCCATATACAGCCAAGTTCTCCACAAAGTTTACTTAAATATTACCTAAAATATCTGCTTCTAATATTCAAAAAAGGCTTGAGAAAGCGAATTTTGGTCTACATCAAGAATACAACCCATTTTGTCGAAATGGAATATGTCATGCGATGCGTACTTACACATTTTAGGCGTAAAAACAAAAGACAACGGCGTTTAAGTCGTCGAATTTAATGTTTTGATTTAATTTAGTAATTTGACAGAAATCCTTCAATTGTAACTCGTAACGCTTGTTCTATGCTTTTGAAGAGACTCATCACCTTAGGAAACTTTTGCGTCTTTTATATTTTATTTAAAAATCGAATTTGTTATTTATTGTAATTACCGATATTCATGATTCGTACATACGTACTGGAAGCCATCCTAACTTCGTATATTTTATACAAAACCTCATTTAAATTGATAATTTAAATCAGTCCAACCCTGACTTATAATAAGTTCTGCTGTAATCAGAAACAACTAAATGGTTAAAATAAGTTCTGCTGTAAACCCGAGCAAAAATTGATACGTGAGCAGATTAGTTAGATTCGGCTTACGTATTGAGACTATGCTACTGGTAATTGAAAACAATTATTAAATAAAATAAAAGTACAATATTATCTTACCGGCGGTACTAGGAACGGATTAGACGTTGTTTTCTCCATCTTCCTTGCCCTCAAACCAATTTTGGCACCTAGTACTTCCGATTCCGATAATGTTATGGTCAATTGAACCAGCTAAAGCTCCGCAAGCACTTCACGCAGAACCTGAACAAGAAAAAATGCCACTCAGTTTCCTTACATGACACAGACATGATACCAAAAGGAGAGTACCACTGACAAGTATTGTAGAAATATTGTATGTAAACGAAAACAAAACGTTATATATAGGTGCATACATATGTATATATGTATGCATGTACATAAATATGTAGTACTACATAGTATAAATAAGAGTACTGCAAAGATACTGTATTTTTCGCACTTATTCTACGAGCATGGACTTCTTGTAGTGTTAGCCGGTGGTGTTAGATGCAGTTAACTTAACGGAACTAAGGTACATAACTACACAGGAAACAGGAGTGCATGTAATTCTGAAAGTTCGACCCGAGAGCGGAAAGATGTACTAATTCGTTAACCCCAGACTTTGACCTTGTACATGCCTGTTGGCATCTAATCGAATTAATTATGTGACTTAAAATAGATACATTAAAATGTGTAAATACATTAATTACCTTGACTTCCTCCTCTTCTTCTTGGCTGTTGATAAGAATAACACTTACACGGAACTCCACTCACCGTAACTCCCAGGGCAGGACTGAAGGCCGCGTCGGGCAGACTAAACCGCACTACCAAGGTTTAATGCAACGGAGACGGAATACAGTCAATTTAAAATTTAAGGATGCCTGTTTATAGTTTACATTTACACTAACTGAAAATAACAGACTATAAAGAGTCGATGGGGATTGGGATTGGGACTGATACCCTGGTAAGATTGGGTGGTAAGTTTCTGGGTGGTACCGGTTGGGCTGGCATACATCTCCAGCTAATCCTGGTTCCGTATTATGCTGTAAAAGTAATAAATAGGATGGCGTTTTCGCTCTCATTCTTCGGGTTTGTTTCAATTTTCTTGTATTTTTAGCTCAGGAAGAAATGCGACGTTTTTATGGAAAAAATATTACTGATTTAGGCCAAAATGTGGCGATCTCAGGAAGAATAATAAACGTGCCTGAGAATATATAAATCGTTCCTGAAAAAATACTAACCTAACTAAATGTTGCTTAATCCAACCTAATTTTCAAAGTATTTTTAAAAATCGACATATGGAGATTGAGATTGCTGACGCAATCTCAACTCCATTTCGTGTCCCCCGATCGAAAAATTCTGAAATTCAGCATTTTCCGACCCGATTTTAAAATTTTAATTGGAACAAAACTGTATATAATTCCTACGCAGAAAATAACCAAGCAATTTTTTCCTTGACCTCTGACTTCGAATCATTGTAGACTTAGGCGTATGTTGTCGAGCAGACAGCGCATGCCCAGCCGACAGGGACCACGGGGTCGGATGAGGCCCAGACGGTCCAATCACAAGCAGAGGGAAAGGCGGAGTCAGGAGGAAGCGGAGGAGTACACTCAAGACCACAAAGAACCTGAGTCGACTCTAGTATGTATCATGTAGAGACAGGATTATGCTACTACCTGCCTACTACGCATTACATTCTCTTTTCCATTCTTTTCTCATTCATTTTAGTTTAGTCTTACATTGTACGCTGCTGAAGGAAGAGGAAAGAGAATAAAGTCTGGCTGGTAGCCATCTTATTTTTTGCCCTTCATCACGCCCTGGACGGCTCAAAGGTGTAGACTCAGCACTTTCTTTCGACATAGACAGTTCAGGTCAGTGTCAGGGACCTCATCGTCACCTAGAGGTCAAGTAGCAGTCAGTCATCTCAGTGGCAGAAACTTTGTAGCAGTCAAGTCATAGGCAGGCAGGCTGCGTCTAGCATCCTGGCCGCAAATAGCCAGGTGGTCCTAACAACCAGCCGAGTAGGCGACCCGGAGAGCGAGCGTCAATATCGGAGGGACCTCGCCCTCTCAGCGTAACTGGAGAAGGACGCATATAAGTCCAAAGAATCCAAGCCTATGTCTTTCTGCCAATGTACTTAACTAAAACCCAAAGTTTCCTAGTCCTTATCTATATACTTGAGGTTCAATTCTTTCCAAATTCCATCTCGACAACTTTCTGAAATAAGAAACGAGGTATCTTATGCAGTGTTCCGCGTGCCGTTCATGCTACACTTCTATTGGTACAACTGTAACTCCGAGTGGGAACGTATGAGCAAACTTAAACCCCGGTGTCACCAGGGTTAAGTGTTTGATACAATTGCCTCGTGTTCTTTCGACTCATGCTGCATATGCATAATGCATAACATACATACATATTACCATAATCATTACGTGAACTTAACTTGGTCTGGAAACTTAATGCATGTACGGTTTGTAAAAATTGATATTTTTTTTCGACAAAAGTTTACCTCATCACACTCTAACATAAACAGAATACCATTTTCACAGTAATAACAAAAGTTCATATATCCGGAGAGCTCTTGCAGTTCAGGATGAGCTTTGTACAACTATACCACTGCCGTATTAAATCACTTATTTAAGTGATGTATCGTATCTTCAGCCCATGTATCGTATCTTTTTGTATTGCAGAACGCGGTTTCTGTCAGTTAAGACTGTTTATTTAAAGAGCAGGTTGCAGCATAAAAAGTGCAAAACGCTCATGGCTCTTCGGAATGATATCCGTCAGCACAAAGAAAGCGTGATTCAGAGCATAGTACAAAATCCAAGAAAAAAGGAAAACTACACTAGCTCTCCTTGAAACCGAGGCGAGGCCGAAGAGAATTGAGGCAAGAAATCAAAGCTTCATTCCGAAAGTTCGACTACGAATAACGTATTATGTAACGAAAAAGAAATTAGCCGCAGTTTACTAAGAGTGAGCAAGACTTAAGATAAACGACAATCAGTTCGAAGGAAAAATCCAGGCTATACCTTAAAAGGATATAATTGGAATGGTCAGGGGAGAAATAAAGGCAAATTTGCTGAAAAAGGGCACAGAGAACTTGTTACCCGGCCAGTCTCCATTCGATTGTTGACCTAAAAGCAAGAAAAGAAATCTCCCAGCTCACGACTACCTGGGGACTTGTCTTACTATAGTAGAAACTTGGAACAGTAGTAAAAACCGGCACCAAATAGTTTAGAACAGCTCCTCCCAAACCTGTACTGTTTTCTTAGAATCACAAATATATTATTCTTAGACCATTAAGTTTGTGAGACTGATTCTGGGATCAGAAATCAGGACGTGATATTTCCATGGAAAGGCTAAAATTACCTTCTTCTGACCCGTGCAGCTATCCCGTATGGAACTCTGGGAGTCTATCTTCCGTCTAGATCACCTTTTTGCTTGTCTCTTGAATACTGTAGTGAAGATTTTGAGTTCCAGATGATCGTCCAAGTTGCCGTCCATTAGGACGGAGCTGGGCATGGTCCAATATAGGGACTACATACGTCAAACTTTCCCATGTAGGCATAACTGTCTTTGTAAGTCTCCCTCAACGGGCTTAATCCTTAACAGCTGTGTGTTTTGTAATCCAGATAACTTTTGACAGGGCCTGATGTCATTGTACGATTGATGGATGGATGGACAATGGATGATGAACGGAATCAGGGTGGTGGTATTCAATAAGCGGATAATCGTGATCGCAATTCTAAAGTCAGTCATATCTGTCGGACGAATCACTTCACTATTTACCCAGGAAAGATTGGGAAGGAGGAAAGGGGACCCGATCAAAGCAGACCGCATGATTGGGTTCGAAGACTACTCCGGCTTCTATTCAATGGATTGGTTTAGGCTTTTGGTACATTGATGTTGCACTTCCCGGTTCATGATTGCGAGGAGCGAGCTACCGGCCTTTAAATGGGCTGCTATTTAAACGCTCACCAAAGTATTCGAAGTTTCACACCAATTAAGGCATATTTTCACACCAATTACATATAATTACTCATGAATCGATTGAAACTTAATTTTTCTTAATTGATTGAATTTCTGGTTGTGGAGCAACTAGTTTAGTTATTAATTGTTCATTGTCCTATTTCATTTTAAATATTTCTTTCACTCTGACTACTTTGGTTTATGTACTTTTTACTCAGTGTACGTTGTAACATAGTCTAAGTAAAATAAGTAAATCTAACCAAGGAAAAAGAAAGTAATCACAAACAAAAAAATCAGTAATAAACAGTAATAGAGGATTTAAACCCACGCTCATGATTACAAACTCATTGGTTATATGCTCTAGGCTATGGAAACCGGTATCTAAACCTACTACTACTACTTACTAGTATTAGTACTTACTGGTTTTACCATTACTTGTCCCGCAAGAAGAGACAGGGAAAAACCAGTGATTATTTAACCGATCAATTTACAAGCTGGAATTACGCTGCCTGTCCATAATTCCATTATGTCCCTGTGTGCATTTGCGTCAGCAATACAAGAGAATTGTTTTAGAGTATAGCATTGAAATACTGCCTCTTGCACCATGTAATCGGGAATAAACCAGCAAGCAAAGTCAATTTTGAAACCTTCATTAAGAATTTATAAGCCTTTCAGAAAGATTGAAGAATCTCCAAAGCTTATGCAAATGACACATCACATATCTTATTCCAAGTGTTTTATTTGGCCTTACAGAGCTTCTAGTCCTGATTTCACTGTCCGACAAGCTGCATTCCAGGCGCCAGAATTTACCGTGATTCCTCACTGTAACCTACCGCAGATAACAATATGTTCTGTTCAGGAGTTTGGACCAGGCTTATGACTGGACTGACAGTAGGACTGTTTCTTTGTAGCCATTTCTGCGCTGTTAAGTCCATATCCTTTGACACCTCAGGCTTTGAGCATTGCTCGTTTCATTTGCTCGACGGAAATTTCCTGTTCGGAACGACTCCTGCCGCGGACGACATTGTTGAAGAGCTACTGATACTCAGCCAAGGCGGTCAGCTTTGGACAATTTCAGTGGTGTCTCTAGGTGAGCTACAGCTCAAATCCACTCGGTTAGTAGTACGAGACTCCGAATTCCTCGATGAGCGGTGTGCAGTTGTCGTAGTTCCCCAACTTACCTTCTGCCATAAGTACAGTATCGAGGATTGGTTTAGCCTGTTGGGAAAGAGAGTCGTTAGTCCTCAAAATAGTGTATTTGTAATTTTTGAGGGGGGTCCATATTCAACCTGCCGGTCTACTTTCTACTACGGCCCCACATCTTATTTGTACACCAACATTTACGTTTTCTTTCTGAGCATTCGCAGACCGGCTGAACCCCCATACTACGCTGCAATGCTCTGTGGGAACTGTGATCGTTTTGTACACACATTTTTCCCAACTAGGAGCCTAAACAAAATAGCTGATTTTGCCGCTCTGAGCCGCCAAAGTCTTGCCCCTGCACTTGCTGTTGTTAGCCCAGTATCTACAACCACGTACACGGTTAAGGACCTAACACCGTATAGCCATCTATATCCAATATGGCGAGTGAGAGACCCATTGCAAGTAGGAGCTTTTCCAGGCCATATCATCATTGAAAACATTGCGGAAAAGCTGAATTTGAGCGTCCATTATACGACGATTATCCAAATTGATCTTACTTTCCATACCATGAAACGTAGCTTTGCCGGGAGAGCCTATTTGGATTTTAAAGACTTAACTAGCCTCGAGACCAATTCCCCCAACCCTTTTGAGAGCCTACGGGGGTTTCAGAAAATGCGGATGTACTACTGCACGCGGGACCACAGGCCTGAGTCAGTCACGCTAATCTTCTGGATCGTCCCCTTTGATTGGATCTCGTGGCTCTTACTTATCCTTTCCTTCCTTGGACTCGTCGCGGTTCTGAAGGGAGACTGGCTTGGAGCTATTGGTCATTTACTCTTTCGACAGTCTCTTCTTTCATTGGATCAACGGAAGGTTCTGGTCCTCTCAATATTCGCCTCCATTGTGCTCACTTGCGTCTACGAAAGTATTTTTACGGGACACCTCGCAGTCCCTCCTCCTCCGTTTGTACACAAGACTCTCAATGATCTCCTAAGCCGGGGATACAAAATACCGGTTAGTGATGGGCACGTCGGGAAAGACATAGCTGCGTTTTTTAGGAAGGAAAAGATAGAGCACTTGATGAACTCAAGCATTATCAATAATATTCTGACACCGAAAGAGCAGGATGACAATAATTTTCGGGCTTGGCTTTTAATTAACCTTATGGCCGGCTGTAATGCAACAGCACCGTTTGAACATGGGATCGACAGGGAGTCATATTGGATAATGAAATTGAACCCGGGGGTCAGGTGTCATGTGGTAAGGAATGTTGAGACATTGGTTCCAGTCTATTATCATATATTCGGCCCCTTGAAGACCAAGATTCCAGAAATCTTGGAGCGGCTCCGGGGGTCAGGAATCCTGGGAATGGTCTACAAGTATGTGGCAGACGTGGAGAAAGACATTTGGCAGAGGATGTCTTTCAAGGAGATCGAACCTGAACCTTTCACTATGTCTGACTGGAAAATACTGTCAATTTTTCTTGTTTCTGTCTCGCTCTTGGTACTTTCCCTATTATCTTTTTTGACAGAGTTAGTAATCTCTCGAATTATGTTTATCTCCGCCATTGTAATTGTAAAAATATTCCAGGCAACATAAACCAGCATGAGTTTATCTGTCCTAATATTGAGAACACTTAACCCCTATTATTTACTTTCTAAGGACTAAGCGTACCCCAAATATTTAAGTTTATCAAAGTGTCAATTTTTTATGCTCTAAGTTCGGCAGTTGTTGCGTTTATCAAACTTTATCAATATGGATACTTATAGCTGTACTTAGAAACCGCGGAAATATAAACTCAAAAAGAAGGATAAAGCATAAAAATGGGTCGAAGCCGAGAATCCATATAGGTTCTTTGGCATTAGGCCCGATGACCCAATCAATAATTCGACGAGCACTCTTTGGTTACAGTAACTCAGCTTTGCAGGTTTAATGTCACACGCCGAAAGCCTTGCATTGCCTATTGCCTATGCAGTCTGGATTGAGGTTAAGCCAGAATGACTTATTTAGTAGTGTCTAATATTGTAAAGTGGCCACTTAGCTTAATACATTTTTGAGCAATCCTTGGAAAAAACAGTTTTAATAAAAAATGCATTTACAAAAGCATGCTACCCTGACATTGAGCCTAAGTTTGAACTAAAAGGGAAGAAACAAGTTGCACAAATGCAGGGTTAATTTTGATTTCATTCTCAGGTGCTCCGTTGTCCATATTCTATTTTATGTGAATTATATTTGTGATAGTATTAACGTAAACTGGAGGACCTTCGAGGACGCGCAAATTAGCCCGGGATGAACGGTTCGAATAACTTCTCTGAAAATGTATTCAACGTAAAATAATTAAAGAGAACATTTTAAATTGCAAGTGGGTAGCCGTGTAAGTATATAATTCCTACGCAACGCAAAAATTAATAAAGTAATTTTCTTTAAATAGTCTAACCAATATAATACTATGACATAGTTTTCAGCGTTCAGTTTTTCAGTTTCGGCCCGAATACGATTTCCTTGAGACAATAGCGATCCGATCGGGTTTGGACAGGCCCAGTGGTGCCAGCGGTCCCCATTTCGATTCATTTGAGATATGAGTTATCGGATCGGGTATGAACGGGCCCAGTGGTGCCGGCTGTCCCGAATTCGTTTTTCGAGGCAATAATTGTCGGATCGAGTTATGACTAAGCATAACGGTACCCGCAGAGTTACCTCTAATTCGGTCTATCGGGTTTCCGCCCATTCCCCCGGATCGTAAGATCGGGTAACGTTTTAGTTCTTAATATAATCATTAAACATTGGACTTAGATTTAAATAATATATTTGCTTAACACATTTCCACAATTAAAAAAGTCTGTTCCGGAGTCGGAGTCGAGCTCAGACTCCGACTCCGCGAAATATAGGAGCTAATGTTTTGACTCCAACTCCACCAAAAGGTGGAGCCGTGGATCGTGGAGCTATTTCGACTCCTACTCCGACTCCGGGGCCCGGAGTCGGAGGATGGGGAGAATGAGAACATGCTCAATGTTGGTCTCACTCTACATAGCCCTAAAATACATACACAACATTACTTTATTCGTTTTCTGTATGCTCTGAATGCGATTTTGGTTTAAGAGTAACATGAAATTTTCTTTCGAAACATGCATTATATCTAGTGTACAGCAGGAAAATTTGAGGCCAACTGAAGCTCACTTGCCTCATTCCTGGAGCCGCCACTGCGTGCCGCATACAAATATACAATACACAAACCAGTCATCTACTCGACTGGATTTCTAATTCAGAATTTAGCTGTTTACCTGGTTTAAAATGCACCCGGCCTAGCTGTCCGACTCTCGGAATCTCGCTCACTCTCTCCCATGTCCCAGAGCAATAACTGGTATAACCGACGCGCCAAAAACACAAGGGGTACTCCTATAATGCTTAGGTGAGTAGACCTGTTTGAAGCAGATATTAAGTTTTGGAAACAGTAAAAAACTTTATCTAAAGTTTGAAATTACGTCCTAAAGTAAACGATCTGTGCCTGTGCGTTATGCGAAGCACAATAGTATTTTGTACAGGAAACCAATGCTAATGATTCATTCGCGAATGTGCGACTGGGTTGATCAGTTGTGATACGATACACACCATTATGGCTTTAATAGCAGCATCTCGAACAAGCGGCCGGACATTTCCAATGCGTAACCGCTTTTAACTTCCTTGTCGCGGTAATAAAACACTACAGGACATTACATATTATGATAATATCGCAATCTAATTTGGAATCTATCGAAATAAAAATGAATTCAAATTAGTGTAATGAAATAAACGGTAGGAACTATTCGAATAACTTTTCTGAAAATGTATTCAATGTAAAATAATTTAAGAGAAAATTTTAAATTTTAAACTGGAACAGAACCGTATACATATAGTTCCTACGCAGAAACGAATAAAGTAGTTTATTTTCTTGTCCTCATACTTCGAATCATTGTAGACTTAGGCGTAGCTGGGGAAGGACGCATATAAGTCCTTAGAATCCAATCTTATGTCTTTCTGCCAGTCGTACTTGACTAGGCGCAACGTTTCCTGGTTCTTATCCATATCCTTGAGTTCCAATTCTTTGCAAATTCCTTCTCGACAACTTGGTGAAATCTAAGCAGAAATGAGGTCCACGATACATCAGCTTAGGCTAAGCAACATGCAAATCGCCTGAAAGTCACAGGGCTTTGACAGCTAGTTATGGTAATGTCACCTTGTGTAATTCAGCATCAATCTGAAGACAAAGGATTGATTTCATTTTAGCGAGAGTCGAAGCTCCGGTAACGTCCGTTAGAAATGCAAAAGGAATGATAGCCGGGCGGCAGCATGCCGCTTGTCCTAAACGTGGCTGGCCGAATACAATCAAATGCCGCAACTCTGCAAGTCAGGATCAGGAAGTTGACTTAAAACACTTTAAATTATACAGCAGGCTAATTCCAATAATTGAATTACGTGTTCATATTCAAAGAAGGAAATAATACCTTTCAAGTTGCAGATGGAGGGACGTGTCCGCATTGTGTTGATTTCCTCATCGCTCACACCCAAAAATCCGTTAGTTCCCAAAGCTGCTAATCGCTCCGGTGCTATCCCAGAGAAGACAGAATCCAGATTTTGTGGACTAAGATAAAAAGAAAGACACATGCAGTTACAGAGTATCCAACTCAAACGAGTAGCTAAGTTAGTTGTGACGGGCAAAAAGCTCAGTCAAGAACAAACATAGTGCTACTTTTCCGACGTCATTTAAATTATGATTAACTATTTATATTGAGATTCGTTACTATTTAAATAAAATGCAACCACAGCCGATTTCATTGTTAAGTCGTTTCTTATCGTCAAATGAAACCCTCAATTCTAAACTAACGTATTCAAAACAGCGAAAAAATCAATGAAGTAATGAAATCTCAAGTACAGAGGGTAAGGCGGCCTTATTCGTTCACTTTTCCTATCGTCCTAAGACGATCTAATTAACTTTTGAGACACAGGTTCATAGGCGGGAGTATCGTAAATACACTCTTCTAGTCAGCCAAAAGAAAACCGTCAAATTACTGTCATCATGCCGAAGGTATTTGACCCTGAATTTGAGGTCATCGTTCAAAAAAGTTTTCCGAAGTAAAGTAAAACCAGCGAGCCATCAAAAACCGACTTAAGGTCTAGGGTCACAATGTCAGTCAGTCAACAATATCTTATAGATCGAATAGAAAACATAAAGAAGAAAATCCGCTGCCGAAAATGTGCCTGTGACCCCTAAATCCTAAATTCCAACTAAGGCCGGTCTGGTCAAAACAGCTCTTTAAGAAGGTGGTAGCCTTGGCCTGGAAAGACATCCCTTCTAGCCTAAACTAGATGGCAAAACTGCTGAAGGTCAGTCCTCGAACCCTTGGGCGAATAATTAAAGAAGATTTAGGCAAGGTCATTCGTTAGAAGACCATTACCACGCCTTGACCCCGAATCACATCATAAAGCGAAACTTTTGGCCGCACACGTCGAAGAAAACCGCCGCTTACGCATCTGACCTTAAGTCAAGATTGGAGATAACGATTAACCTCAACATAGAAATACCAGTCAAATCTCCTGACATCAGTCCCATGTACTTTTTGGTTTTGGGTACCTGAAACAGCGGCTTTTCCGCCGACGAGCTCGGAACTTTTTGTTGATTTGGAATATGTTTTTTGATGATTGGTCTAGGGTTACCCAGGAAAGTCAGAAACGTGTTTGCTGATTGGAAAGTGAGGTAACGTAACTGTGCACAATGAAATGGTCTACACGTTGAGCCAACTCGCGGGATCCATTGTCGTCGTCTTAACTAGGTAATTAATTGACTATTTTAAAGTGATCTAATAAGGCCGCCGTACCCTCTGTAAATTCAATGTTAATAGTAATAGATTTCAATATATATGTAAATAGTCGCAGTTTATTAATAAGCCATATTCTCTGAACCAAGTGAACAAAAGAATACAAAATCCATTTAGAACAAGCAAGCCACCTGGAGCTTAAGTATGCACTGGAAAGGAAGAGACAATTTTCGTAAATAAAGGGTTAATTTGCTTTATATCTCAGGTCCTCCGTTGTCCATAAGTTATTTTACGTGCATTGATTTTATTATAGTCATAACTTAAACTGAAGGACCTTCGCGGACGCGCAAATTAACCATGGATTTATGAAACTTGATGCTTCCTTTCTAGTACACACTTAAGCTCAGGGTGGCCTGTCTCAATCCATAAGTAGTCATAAAGTGTAGAGGTACGTTTAAGTACCCATCCTCTCTTTTAATCTATATTGTGGAACCTTATCACGATCCCAATGACCACTGGCGACATTGGCAAATAAACCGTAGTCCCCATATACTACATCAGTCGCATGTTACTACAGGAGACGAAAGACCGGCAGCGGAGGGACTCGATGTTATTATTGTTTAGTAAACACTGGCAACTTTTTTCCTACATGGTCTATTCATAGCTCCGCCCCCTTTCACGTTACCGGAAAATTACAGAACGAATAACGCCGAGCTGCAGGTTATAATGTGTCCAAAAATGAAAAACCCTATCAATAGCAAGCCGTTTAGGGCCGGAACACCCGGTGCGAAACTAATATTCTATGTGTGAGGAGATTGATGGTGGACTCAACACAACACACAACCCCTTTAGGGAAGACCGATCCCTTTTCTGTGCATGTACATTATACAGGTAAGAGCTGGGAGTACATCTGAAAACAGCTTGCCGTATTTAATTATACCGTAGAGTTCCCATAAACCACAGAGAAATATGACAACTCGCCTATATTGTCAGAGAAAACGTAATTCCTATACGCACGTATGTTACTATGGGAGACGGAAGACCCGTAGCGGAGGTACCCGTTGTTATTTTATTGTTTAGTAAGCACTGGCAACTTTTTTCCTGCATGGTCTATTCATAACTCCACCCCCTTTTCCGTAACCGGCCAATTACAGAACGAATAAAACCAACCCAGCCTCGGACTGAGTGAGTGATACATAGAAAGACTAACTTATATAAGAGGATCTATGTAGTTGAGTGTGACTGGTACTTTATTAGAAATCTTATTCGAGGAGTCTGGGTGGGGCCCTTTGATGAACGCTAGTTGGACGTGAGACTCAGAATTGTTTTTTGGTATTGCTCTCAGGATTTAATAATTATTAAGTGAAATCCAATAATGCTGTCCTAACAAAAATCGTAAACTCGTCAGTGCCCAAACAGTTTGCATAGGTACACGAAAAACATCAAATAACCAAGCAAGTTCCTTCCGTCTTTATATATATATTTGACAGTTTCCTATGTAAACGTGTTAGGAAATAGGCTCCAGACGGGTGACTGAAATGCCAGATATCTAAGGACAAGGAATTTGTATGCTCGAAGACAATTTCCATATCCCAAATCCCTGAGTGGATGGTAAGTGGGGTAAATCAACACCTCGAGGTCCTTTTTTGATGATTTGGAACACTAGGGCAGAAAGTATCGACACGTTCATCTGATTTGTATAATCTAGACAGCGTTTACCCATTGTTATGCGTCTTTAACTTTTCATGTACATTTGGCCGTTTAGTCGCAAAGTGCCGTGGCTTCATTTGGAGACCTGCGGAAATGCATACCATACGGGAGGTAACTTTTCCGTATTTACTACTTACGGACCTAAAGGTTGTCAAGGCAAAGTTACTTGTCCGGTCAGGGAATAATTCCGTTTTGAACAAATGCAGGATGAGTAGCAAGGACTTAGAAATAAGCTAAACTTACTTCACTTTGACTCGCTTCTCGTCAAACTGGTATTTGTTGGACAATGATATTGCAAGAGTTTTGATATCTGGCCAAGTTCCCCAAAGCACTGACATTGACTCTACGGACTGGGTCATTATGAGGAGCTTCTCCACTTTAGGGAAAATGGTTCCAATCCTTTGTAACATGGCTGGCTTAAGATTTGGAGGGAGCTCCAGATTCTTCAAAGTCATCAAAGGACGGGAGGTCACAGGAAAAATTGACTCCAAATCCAAGTATTGGTAGGTATAAGGCCCAACAGCATAGAGGTTCAATGTTACCAAGTTTGGCAACCTTTTCGTATAGTCCAGAATTTCAAGGCTGATTTTGGTAAGATCTGAAGATGTGTCCATTGTTCCGAGCGTAAATTCTGTGAGCCGGTGCAGTATCGGAACATTCAGGTGGGCTCGATGACCGGATTCAAAGTGAAGGAACAGAGACTCAAGTGTGGCAGTGTGCTGATTCACAAACATTTGGAGCAGGTCCCCACTTATGTCTTCATCTATTAAGGTTTTCCCTTCGAACTTTTTAATGGGAGCTGAGACGTAGTGACCGTTGAGTATGCGCATGGTTCGGCGATCAAGTGACGTCAATTTGAGTTCAGCCAGTTTCTGTACCTGCCCGAACCTTGAAAGGTAGCGAAGGATTCGAGGTTGCTGGTTCTCGTCGAACCACTTCAGGGAAAGGGACTCCAAGTCTCCACAGGCGCTGAACAAGTCTTTCAAGAAGAATCCAGAATAGTCAATATGCTCCTCAGAACTGTCAGAATGTAGAGTAAGTGTCCGGATCTTGAGTGTTGGGAATGGAGCTTCAAATAGTGAGTTCATCATGACTGTGTGCGGAAGAGCGAGGAGGTTAAGGTTAACCAGGGACGGAACTCTGTTGCGGAGGATGTCAGCCAATTCGAAAGAGGAGATAGGCCCAGGACCGTCTTGCCCATAATTTAGGGTTAGCTTTCTGATTTCAGCTCCACAGAGGTCAAATAACTTAAGAGTCTTGGACTCCGACATGGGAAAGCTCTGAAAGGTGAAGTTGGTAAAGGCCAACGAACTGTTTTCATTTTGAAGGGTTTCCAATAAATGATCCAGGCAATAGGGCTCGTGCTGGGCACAGCACCAGATCCACTTTGATTCAATGTTGTCAATTTGTTGAAGCAGAGCCGGGGTTCCGATGTCTTTCCATAAGGTGCAAACAGAGCGACAGTTTGCACGGTCAAGTGTTCCCAGAAATTGGAACAATCGTTGTACAACCTGTAAGAAGATGAGGACATATACAATTAGTTGGTAATTGAATAAAATCTACACTCTAATACAGTAATACTAGTAGCCCATGCACCATAAATTCTGGTGTAGTTACAATGAATCAGGTAACAACAAGTAAGTAAGTATATAAGTCATCTAACTATTATAAAATTACTCCAAGGTTTGGTCTGTCCGATTGATCCTGGTCGCGATTCTCAACCCAGACCCCCCAAATCTCGCCAGCAAAAAGTTATGTCCAATACGAAGATCCGGTTTGAACTTGGGATTTTTAGGGTCAAGGGGTCAGTACCTTAAGGGCCAAAAACATTGCTCCTAGCAACGGATGTTTTTAGAATTGTGATGACATTTTTTGAAATCCTAAAGGAAATTGTTTACATTTTTATATCCGCCTTAGGCCTTACCAACAAGAATTAAAAT
>JAQFZY010000982.1:0-19263 GCA_034696285.1 Hypogastrura burkilli
CTCTGAATAGGCCGAGACCCACGGGTGGCCTTAATTCGGAACATGCTAGGAGCTCGATCTTTTAAAATTTAAACCAGCTTACCAGTTATACAACTTCTAATGTCTACCTCACATATTTGTTATTTGAACTTACGTATTATATCCAATGGCTTACAAATTAGCCTTTGATTGTTTGATGTGGACCAGCATTTTTAACCGGAGTGAATATAGATTTCAGCTTAGCAGAAAATATATAGTGTCAGGGTGTCAAAATGGACGAATATGATTTGGGATATATAAATGTATTGGTAGGTTCATGCGGGGATCATATTCTATACACGACCTGAGTCATATTGTTGGCTTAACATCTAGATTTTATCATTCCTATACTTTTTTGCTGTGCAAAATATATTTATTTTAGGCTGCATTAAGTATTACGAGCTTATTGTTACAGCTTTCATGAATGTTATGCATGCCGAAAATTCTCACGTACCTACTACATACATAGATTACGGATTTACATAATACGCTAGTTTGGGTATATATGACTCCATCTACAATGTTTTGTAAATTTACTTTTAAAATAAACTCCCAACGTATATTTTCAGGTTGGTGTACTCTTGTCGTCTTGTCCAAATATTCGGTTAGATCCGGTAATTTTAGCTTGCAATTTCGGTTACATTATGTCGAGAGTTAGGTTGGGCTACATTATATTATATCACAAACTTATGTTAGCTTACGCTATGTTAGGGCAGGTTGGGTTCTGGATTACATTAGGCTATGCAAAATTATGCTATTGCCGTTAGGTTAGGTTAGATCCTACTGTGTTTCAGTTATTTTAGGTTAAATCAGGCTGTGTCTGTGTAAGAAGGTCAGATCATGCTAGATTTAGGTTAGCTTACGATTTATGGAAGATCAAAATGCCATTCTGAATTATACACTTGAAATTATACTAGAATTGATTGACGTTATAAAGATATAAGATACGAATTTAGTGGTATGTGAGTGCAGAACGTAGGCACTACTTAATTGAACAAATCAACAAATGGTCCCTTTGGCCTCTTCCCAACCACCGACCACCCCGATCATGATGCCCAGAAAAGGTCCATTTTCGGTATTTGAGTCCTCTTCCCAACGAGCCCATTACAGATGATGAGTAGGAGGAACACAATGGGTCAGAGCCAGGGTGGGATCCAAAACATCCATGTCCTTACCTCTGCCCCATTCATTCGGCACCCAATACATTTGAGAACTCAAAGGAAGGAGTCAAAGAAGGCTGTTTTGAATTTGAAGATCAAGAGCCTCGTCGGCCAGGCCAGACCACCCGGCACCCTCAACAAAATATTCCACCTAAAGAAACTAGCTGGCAGGTTACCGGAACGAATCCAGGAGAATTCCGAATTTTAAGGAATTCGACTGAAATTCCTGGATATAACTACGTTCTCCAGGAAATATGTGGTTTTTTGTTCTGTTACGTATTATTCACTGTACTTTGATATGCATTTCTTGAATTTTGTAACGCAAAACGGTTTAAAAAAAAAAAACTTATAGTACCTATTTAGTTTAGTGCTATATGGAGTTTAACAAATTAGTGTTGAGATTTAGTGCTTCCGGAAAATTATATTTTTTTTCACCTAGCCCAAAACAAAATATAGGAATAAGCCAATATAGATGCTCCCAAACAGTAAGACAGAAGGTTGGGTCTGGAATATGAAATTCAGAATTGAATCAGGTACAAACTGACTAAACAATTTGTGTCCAGAATTCAATATATTTGCTAATTTGAATATTTGTTGGAGATAAACTCTATATTATTGGCAGCGTTAATATTAGTTTTTCAAATACAGTCCGAAGCCAGTTTTGTTCAAATTTAAAAAGTTTTTTTAGTAACAAGGCAGGGCTTGAAGGCGGAATTAAGGACAACACAACACCAGCTAAACTATGAAGTCAAATATACTACAAGGCATCTATAATATTGAGTACTTTTATTAACTTCGACCGGCACTAACGCTACAGCAAATTTATTCAAAATAAAATTCGTATTAAACCAGTACCGCTTCTTATACTACTGCCAAAATTCCATTCCAGGCGAATGCTCTTGAATTGACCATTACGCCTCACAAGCGGTTGGGTTTAACACAGTAGCTTCTCTACCTGTCCACTGTCCAGCCTATACTTTCTGGATCCCTGACCCTCTGGAATTCTATTATACATCTTATTAGCTTACTATAGAAGGAACAACGTACCCCAAACTCTCCTGCATTTAATACAGTCATAAATCTCAATAATGAATTCATCAGATTCGGTGAGTTAGCACTTCTTCCGCCTGTCTTAGTTCCCTCCTGATAAGCCCCCATAAAAAAGCTGTAAGACTTCCAGGCCCAGGACAGTAATGACTTCATATTGAATAGGAAAAAATAATTATCATGTTATCTTCCAAAAAAAAGTGTCATAAATTACGGGCTCTCCGTTTTTGCCATTTCACAAAAAATGGAAGCTTTAGAAAATTAGGTTCAGGAGGAGGCGGCTGCATATTGGTGCAGATTTGGAGAAAATTGAGTCAAAACTTCTGCCTGAAATTACAGAAGGCCTCACATTTCAGTCACACTTAATTTCTTCCCTCTTCCTTGAGCCTCCCAATAGGCTTTGCAAAGGAAGGTAGGAGCTCCGTGCCAGTGCATAGCCTACTGGCTCCCACACAGCCAGCCTCAAATGGAAATGAAGCCTGACGAAAGGACAAACGACCCGTGCGGGTCAAATACATGGAAATCAGTATGGAGAGGGAACAGCGGGCCCGGGACCCGGATTCGTTCCAGATCCGGAGCGGGAGCATGGCGGAGCAATAATGAATCGTCTCAGCTCCGCGTGTTCAATTTCTACTCTATTTTGGAGCCCAGCTGCTCATGTCTCGTTGACCCGGGCCACTGCTATTGTTGTACAGTCAAGGTAGGCAGAATGGGGTCGTCACTGGCCCGATAATAAATATTTAAGAGTGATTCTGTATGACTAGGCAGGCCTTAGTTCTAAAACTGAATCAAGGGCGGGGAGGCTAAGGCTTAGGCCTCGCTAAACCTGTACCTTCTATGTAATCCTGCCCCAAAAGTATAGATTTTAGCCAAGCACAGAGTACAGTAAATGACTAACTATACAGTAAGTACTGTAGATTTTAAGCAAACAGTATGACCGAGGATTAATCAATATAAACCGACTAAAATATTTTCCAACACCGATATTTGCTCATTTGAATCTTTTTGGGGTTGAAATCGATACTTTTGGGCAGCAGTATGTCAGTCCGTTGATTTGGGGATTCGGGGGATTTAAAAGAAATTAAATTTCAAGCAATTAATTATACATATGTGAATCCGTTAAACTCTTCGTTATACAGCTGTTGTAGCTGTAATTCTTATTTCGATTTACAGAAATTCTGAGTAATTCTTACTGGTGTGTTCAAATGGAATAACTAAATTAGCAAAAGTGCATCCTTGCCATAGCGTCTGTACTTTCATTCAGAATTCAATACGAAAAATATTCCGTGTATACTACCATTGCTAAATTCTGAAATAAAATACATCCATATTCCCTTCGCATTGTCCTTCAACAAATACTAAATGCTTAACAAAGGGTAGAACCTATCAGAGTGGGAGTGGCTACAAAGACTGGCCTTTCACAACATAACAGGGAACGTATTTAGTTTGTCCGTCAGTTGGCAAACGATAATTTAATTTGGTGTCGGCGGCGGCCTCAGAACTCACACCACGTCAGGTCAGGCCTACACTTTCCGGACTCCCCAACGCCGCCCTGGAATCATTATAATCAACAACTCCCCTTGAGGAACGAGACAGGAGGAACAGGCCTAATGCATAGGCTGGCATCATCCAAACGGACAGCGGGCAACAGCTCGGTTGACGGACATGATTGGAAGGCCTGGCCAATGGCCTGATTCCTGTCATTCAAGGTCTCACCCTCCAGTCAAAATAATACGAATTATGGGCTAAAATCTAAATTATTTGGACAAGCTCTAATATTGAGACTTCCTAAATTAACCAGATCAGTTCTCACATTAAAATTACAAACACCTTCCGCCTGGTACGTTTCACAGCTGTTATTGTTTTGACGCTTGCTTGTTAGAAGTAGACCTACATTAACCGGCTGCATTTACTAGTACATATTGCCGTAACCCTTTGAAAGAAAGCTCGCACGTATCTTTAATTTAGAGGAAAGTGAAGGCGTGAATGGGAGGGTCAGACATTAAAAAGATGATTAGGACATAGGAATATAAAATGGATGTAAAGGTGGGCTAGAATAAACTTGTTATCAGAGTCTACAGAACCATCGTTCCACCTATTAGTCTCTCAAAGCCAAGTCTTCCGTTCCTACATTCTACTCTGTAGTACTCATTTGATAACAATTAGACTCGGTCCCAAGATACGTAATACTAATAGTAATATCATAATCTGTCTATGTACATGTTACCTGGTAGACAGACACTAACCCTTGCCTATGGGGCCAGAGAACAATGCCTGAGTTCGGACATGGAGCTGAACCCCCTTCCTAATTTCTATTTAATCTTAATTAAACCGTGAGGATAAGGAAGGGGTCCATATAATGTATAAGCCAGTGCCTACAATAATGGTGTTTTAGTCCAACGTGGAACCAATAAGGAAGTTCAATGCGTCATACTTTATTTCCTGCAAATATTGTATACGTATAGTCCGCAGTATATGTACTACTGTTTTTAATAACAGTATACAGTGATGCAGAAATACATTGGAATATACAATACAGACGTGTACTAGAGAAACACAATACACAATACCTACACCTTATAACAAAATGTTGTCACGTAATAAGACTGGCTTCAGGTGCTTGGAAAGTTCTGGCAATATAATGTAGATTTCCAGTAAAAAGGTTCCCTGAACCATGTTTCCTTTTATACCCTACATGGATCAGATAGGGAGTCTCCCCCTGGTCCCCATCTTATTATTAGCTTTTTTCCCTCTCTGGATCTATAGAGTGAACCTACTAAGGCTCAATAATGTTTTGTTTAATTTGGTTCTGCCGGGGAGCAGGGATTCCCAAAAGGAAAAAGTTTTAATTAATGAGGTGTCAATCGGAGCCCTTTACCAGGGCCCAGCAAATGGGGCCTCTCTTCAAGTTCAAGAACTATGGAAGAGCGGGCTAATATATACGGGAAATAATGAATTTACTCCTCGAAACCCGGTCCCTGACAATGCTTCGAATTTTAATGAGATTTCCCCATTCTGTTTATCTGTATCTACGGTTACGCTCGTATCCGTAGTACATAGTAATAGTACTGTCGATTCCAATTTTGTGTAGGAGGTTGGTCCTTGTATTTAACTTTGAATACAAAAATTTAGTAAAACTCAAATATATATTATAAATGTTAGCATAAAATTAAAAAGCCATGACAATGGTCCACAAATTTAGGGCTTGTAATACTCCTATCCGAAAATCATAGACTTCACCCAAAAAATATATGGAAATGAGTAAAATATTTGTGTCCAACACTGATTTTGTCTCATTTGCGTATGCTGTTTTAGGCTAAAGTCGGTATTTGAGGGCAGCACTAGTATTGAGTCAATTGGCTTGGTTAAACTTCCCAGTTTATGCCCCTATTGATCTATTTTATACAAATTAATATCATCGTCATATATATCTACATGAAAAATCGCTATACGGCAAAACGTAGACACCAAATTCTATATAAAACGGAAGCCCGCCTCCATCATTTTACGCCTCAGTAATTTTACCTTGCTACTGACTTGAGCCTAGTCTAGATCTAGACTTCGACGGCGTGATAGCACTTTGGTAGAGTAACTACAATATGAAAGTAACCATACTCCTGCCTGCCATTTCCCTTGTAGTAAGTTCCTTCATAGTTCATACCTTCAATTTCAATATAATAATAAGTTCAATGTGTGTGAACATTCCAAATGTACTATACTCTATTCATATTATGCTTTCCCTGAAAGGAAAGTTTGAAACTTTCCCCTTCAAATTCAAGACTTTCTCCGGAATCCGGAATTCAAAAGAAAATGCGGAATAGCTTCTTATTATGTCAAATGTATTGTAAGGAAGCACGTGGGCGGGTGTGGCGGGAGTCGGATCTCTATTCAGGAGGGCCTCGCAAATTTTCATTGCAAAAGCAAATATAGACTTTAGCTCAAAACAAAATATGCAAATGAGCAAATATATGTATTTGTCGGTTTATACCGGATTCATAACTGATTTATATTCCATACCCGACCTGAGTCATATTCTTTGGCTTACATCTAGATTTGTTCCTTACAATTTACAATACATTGCTTAGGTCCCAAATCTATACGTTTTGGGGCAGCATTAAGGACATACAAGCCCAGCAGCTCCAGGCACGTGGATCCGCCTTATCAACATGTAGGAATAAGTCAGAAGACAAATTGGACGGAGACAAACAAGGCTGGGGCTGTGCATTGGGCTGCTCCTGGAATCCCGGGCCCTGATATTTATATCAGAGATCTAACGTGTCGTGTCGTAATTCGTAACTGTCCCCTTTGCCCTGGCGCTCTACTATGTAGTAGCTTGTAAGGTTTTATTTGCATTTGGGTGAACAGTGGGCCTGCAACTTTGTTTGTTCAGCAGAACGACTTTCCGTAGAGAATAAGATTTATTCAGTTTTTTCCCCGTAAAGTTCAAGTTTCACTTCGCATACCTCCCTACTTTTTGTCCCAATCTTTCATTATGCTATTCCTAGCCTAAATATTGCATTCCAGCTCCAGCACAGAGGCTCGTTTGGGATCGGGGCGACAGGGCAGAATGACAGGCTGGAAGGTTTCAAGGGGGGCTCAGGTTACCTAATTTGCATTGCATTCCCTTACGACTACGGATTCATTGAGTGAGAAATCAGGAACAGACGGCAAGACAAAGTTTTTCGTTTTAGCAGACTGTACCGTGTTTCAAGCTATGATTAAATTGAAAAAGTATAGACTTTAGCAGAAAACCATGTATGGAAATGAACAAACCTCGATGCTAACCAAATAATATGATTAAGGTCTGATATGGAATATGACTTGAATACGAATCCAGTATAAAGCGAGTAAATATTTGTGTCCAACATCTACAAATGCTCATGATACATATTTTGGTGTGGTCTTATCTACATTTTTTGGCAGGACTACTAATGCATATGTATTGATATGTATACGAAGTCGTGGATGTGACTAGCAACAGCAAAGAAGAACGGGCCCGAGAAAGAAGCTTCTTTGACCAGCATAATATATCTAAAAAAGTTTAAATGGAAATTTAACCCGCGACCGAACTGATAACTTATCCAGCACAAACATTTGCGTATATGCAAATTACTGATACGAATGAACTTTTGCTTGAAAGTTCTGTATCTACTCAACACTGCAATTCGTAATAGTGTTGAGTATTACCTAGTGTTATTGGCATTATAACGCTGGCACTGGCTTGAAGCCTTCAAGATGAGCCACAGCGTCGAGTACACTGTAGGTCCGCGTGGCGGGCGACTTGCACGCATTAACGGGCATAACTATTACTATAACTTCAAGAAAGCAGTTACGTACTTTGTGTGTGTTCAGCAGTATTTGGGCTGCAAGGGGATGGCAGTTCTGCGGACAGTTAATGGGATGGACCGAACTGAAGAGCGGAACGTCCATCTACACCTTGACACTCCTGAAAGGTAAACGTAATTTCATAAGACTTAAAATCTGTAAATGAGCAAATATGGACTTTGGACAGAAATCATCGAGTCGGTTCATTTATACGGGATTCATACCAGAGTCTGATGATGAGCCTGAGTTAGAATTTTTGATTAATATTTATCCAGATTTGTGAATTTACATACTTTTTGGACAGCAGCATTATAAGCCATGTAATACAATACTTTGTACAAGCTGTCTGGTATAAATACTATACAGTGTGACCAAAACCAATGTAGCCGACCAAGCTCCTGCGACTGACTCTAACGTGGACATGGACACAAGTTCTAGCGACATCGGGACTGAAGAACTTTCAGAGCTTGTATGCCAAGGTCGATTTCACCGGTGAACAATAAAAGGCGGCTGCAGTCCATTCCGGAGGGTCTAGATACGGACGAAGAGCTCCCGCACTAAAGAAGCTAGTCATGACGTTTGGAGGGAATATTTGGTTTTGAAGACGCAGCAGCGGTCTACAGGGGGCCTAGCATGGGGTCCAAAGCCAACTGACAATGCATTTCAGGTAATTTTGCAAAATTATTATTATATAGGTAGGTATATTATATAGTAGATGTTGGGAAAATAGTTGAGTCGATTTATACCGGATCAGAAGATTCACACAAAAATTCGCATTCCATACCCGGACTGTCATATTGTTTTGCTAAAGTCTGTACGTTTGAGCAGCATTAAATACACAGAATATGAAATTTTTTGTTATTATGAGACAAAATGTTCCTTAAACAAGCCCCGTTTAACTTTTTATATTGTGTAGACGAATATTTACTTATACCACACGAGAAAATAATAAACTGGCGCTTAACCTTCTAAGGCAGCCTTTGTACTTTGAGCTTTGAGCCCGTCTTATTACGCTACCTTCTGTTGCTTCGGTTGTCCGCCCGCTGTCTAATAAGTCAGAGCCGGGAAATGCGTGTAAAGGGGCGGGCTTGCCAATTGCTAACTAGCGGGCCTACTGCATATGCATTCGCCGTAAACCGTAAAAAATGACGGTTTAGAATTCTGAACTCGAGACTCGGGAACATTATTATTCGGTATGTTTAACATTTGGCTTCTGGAAGAAGGGTTGACTTTTAGGAGTAAGTATACGTATTATGTATGTTGGAGGTTGTTTCGGAAATCGGACAGTATGCATATTGACTGGTCAGTTTGGGAAGTAGGATTCAATCATTGGAGATGTGCATATTGAAATCCAGTATTTTACCCTACGCTCAAGCTTGGCTCTGAGAATTTTAAGGTCTTTCCAATGGTGCATTTTATATTACAACGGGATGAGCTAAAATTACTTCAAAATTGAAATTCAAATATATGAGAAATCAAAGGGATCAAGGGTAAAGTCATTTCAACGTACATGTACCCAATTGTCTATTGTAGAATAAATTGCACCGTGAGCGGAAAATCGGTCGATTTTATTTTATCTATTGGATATTACATCGACTTTTTTTTATCGAAAACATTTGGTCAAATTGCTGGAAAGAGCAAAAAATTCTGGTTTACAGCCAACCTTCCGTAAGATGTGGAATATTGTATTTAAATCCGAATTATTGCATTTTTTTAATTTGGCATGCATTGAGTTCAATTTTCCTAAACCATCTGCAACATAAGGTATTATAAGTATACAGAAGCTACTGCCTTCAAAACAGACACCTCCATATTATAAGGTTCTTTTTTTTTGTTTCGACTCTTGTTCCAAATTGGGCCATGTAAGGCCAGGGATATTTTTTAAATTATTGGGAGCACATGTGGATGTGAGGTTAGAATATGGAAATATTCCTGTAAGACAAGCTTAGGTTCTCCAGGATTCCCACCCCTTCGTCTTCAATATTAAAAACCGCCTTGAGACGCTTCCCCCGGAACACATGTGCTAATCAGTTTAGTCTAATTTACATATTTTGATTTATTTTTTCCGTAACAACAACAAGGGTCCTGGAGTCCCATAAACTATGTATGCTCAGAGGCAGGCTAGGTATAACCCTTCGGCCCTGGGCCCTCATGTTGAATTATGTAATGGGGTGAGAATTTACGACGAGGACCCTGTAATTTGTAACAGGATGAGAGGCATGAATACATTATCATAAGTGGGCCTAAGTTACTTCCAGATCCAGGCCGGTTAGGCAATTTACTACTAGGGCTACGGTTTGAATCTTACATAAGTTAATATTTGAATAAATAGACTTATAAGTCGCAGACGCTTATAAGTCAACGCACTGAAAGCCCCTATTGATTGAATTCTGCAAAACAATCACATCCCAAATCCCAATTCTTTTTTTTTAAATGCAGCAGAATGTTCTCGAAATCTCATTTTAATGTTGTATAAATTCTTGAACTACGTTGTCATTTTAATGAACGGTATTATTATTATATACGTTTATTTTTTATCTGATGGATTTCAGTATTTAACCTCAATCTTGTTTTCAAGGAACCTTGACTGCTATAAATATTATTATGTCATTTTTCAAGCCGGAAATTAACCTGAAAGTTGTAGTACGTCTATTTATTAAAGTTTGGGTCAAAATGTTTGTCAATACCTAATTTACAAACGTCAAAGTCAACTTTATGATTAATAAATGACGATTGCGCTCATGTAGTCTAACCAATATAATATTATGACATAGTTTTCAACGTCATCAACCTACAGGCCGCACTTATAAACCTACACCAACGAAACCTCCCCAACAAAAAGTTATGCCCAATACGAAGTCCAAGTTATGACATGGGATTTTTAGGGTCAAGGGGTCAGTACGTTAAGCGCCAAAAACATGGCTCCTAGCAATGGATTTTTTTAGAATTGTTTTTTTTTTTTTGAAATCCTTAAGGAATTTGTTTACAATTTTATATCCGCCATAGCCCATACCAACAAGCAGTAGCATTAGAATCCTTAAATCCAACAAGCATATCACTAATCACAAACACACGTGTCCAGGTTCACCTTTGTTTGTCACACGTCACAAATCACAACTTCACTCACTAAATTTTTTAACTAATTATGTAAACGGTCCTGACAGCCTGGGCTGAAGTGTTTTATAACTCAAGAATTGACTTCTGTGCGTATGCCGTTTAAAAGAGACACTTTTCGCATGAAATCGATACCTTTTATATTTCATGCGCCACGGCATACTCCCTGATACAAAACGCTTATGCGTGATGCTTATGCTTACAATTCTTATGATTGACAAAATTACAAAAGTAAAGACCTCGACTTCGGCTCGTGTTTTATACTTGCGCACGCGGCTTCGCTGCTTAGCGCGGTTGGCCCTACTACGCTTGGAACGAATTAGTACGAATATATTAATTTAGTAAATAAATTGATTACTTAACTCTACAAATGGTGTGATATGTTAGCAAGCCATGTCGCAGAAACAAAGTACCTAGGAACTGTGATGCTAGACGCTGACCGTTCTTTCATCCATTTGCTATGTATTTTCTGTTTCTTAAATTTTACCTGCACAGCGTCTAGCGTAACAGTTGGTAGATACTTTGTTTCTGCGACATGGATTTCTAACATATCACACCATTTCTAGAGTTAGTACCTAATCAATTTATTTACTAAGCGAAATATTTGTACTAATTCGTTCCAAGCGTAGACCCAACCGCGCTAAGCGGCGGAGCCGCGTGCGCAAGTATAAAACACGAGCCGAAGGCGAGGTCTTTACTTGTTTAACTATTATAAAATTATATCAAAGTTTCACTCATTGCGATTCAGGCCGCAATTCTCAACCCACACCCAGAAACTTTGCACAAAAAAATCAATCCTCAGACAGAGTTCGTTGGACAGATTTTTTAGGGTCAAGGGGTCAGGACTTTTATGCGCCAAAAACATGACCCCTAGCAACGAATTTTTTTTACCTTTGATTACATTTTTGAGAAATCCTGAAGGAGTTTGTTGACACTCTTATATCCGGCATAGCTCATAACAACGGAAGCCAGCTTGTACAAATTCCAGCAACACGGGACTAATCACAACTTAACTATATAGTCACTAAACTTACTTACCTATAGCTAATTATGTACCGGGTAACAATCACATGTTTTGACTTTTCAAATCACGCCGGTACCTAAGAATTGTGAGTTGTTGCAGGTTAGATATATGTAGGAACAATTAAAACAGAAAATAGAAAACTGGACAATGAAAGAAACTGCAGCATCTAGCGTGACAATTCTTAGGTACTACTTAATATTTATTTACTAAACTATACGACCATAAGTTCAAGTGTGCCTACGGCTTGTATTTATTGCTGTCCAAAAAGTATATATTTAAGCCTTTTTAATTTTTGTTTTTAGGATAAAGTTCTTTGGAGAGCAAGTTTCTGAAATAAATAAATGAAGTTCACATTTACCTTACCAATGGACATGGACATCTTGACACTGAAACTTGAACCAGAACTTAGGAGCCTTTGTTAGCCATTATTCGTACATATAAGTACCACTGAGGCGTAGTTGCAATTTATATGTGTGATCTTCCACTTTTCCCGCTCAAGCTCGTACGAAAATACACAACGGAGGCGGTGTACGCACGCTTATGATTTAGATTGGGTTGTGCCTCAAGTTGTGTCCTGAAACTATTAGTGGGTTTTGGTTCACTAAAATTCAAATTTGAAAACAGAGGACTTTGACAGACTTGCACCGAAAATAGGAAATTTTTCTAACTTTTAATTTGAATTTTAGCACTTCGGTCCTCTCCAGATCAACAACACTATGTCAGTTTCGGAAGGAAGAAGCTGGCTAGCGCCGAGCAAATTTGCGGTAGACGATTCTGGTGATGAGATTAACGTAAGTTTGTATTATTCGTATTTCAGTATTTCGTAATTTTTTATTTAATTTTAGTAAACTGTATATGGATTGGTAACGAGTATTTGGCAGAACTTAACGTTACAGTGACGATGATGGCAGAAAACTTACATAGGTAATAGGCACTGTATGTTGGATTAGATGAGGCTAGAGGTAGATTAGAACTTAATACCAAAAAAAGTTGTTGACTGGTTCAAATGAATATAATTACTTTTCAGTTAATTACTGATTAATATCTGTATTAACTGTTGACACTTCAAATGTAAGCCTTTCACTTCGAATAATTTGTGAATTGATTTGAATCCTTAGGAAGCGGAAGGATCAACTTCTTGCGGGAGTGAGTCGACCCTAACAAATGGGAACACGAGTCGATCCAATACGCCGACCCTGAGCCTGAACGGCATAGCCCGACCTGGGAAACCCCGAAATAAGCGGAAGCGAATTACTGGGGCTGCAAAGGGAAAGAGCAGTAGCTGCTCCACTAACTCCAGGTTCCAGTTCAAGTAAGTTACGGAATGGGTACGTTTCCGGTTAAAATTCAAAGTTGAACGTCTATCAAATTGAACTATGTGTTTCGAAATACACGTAAATATTAACCAAAAAAAAAGATTGAATCGATTCCTGTACTGATCACAGATGCATGGCTAAAGAGGACCATGGAGCACCCATATTTGGAGTCCAATTCTACCAGAAGCTCAAGAAGGGAGAGCCGCTGATTGTTGCTACAGTTGGGAGCAACAGAGTTTCAATTTACGAATGTCTTCCTGATGGCCCCCTCAAACTCCTTCAAGTGTATGCGGATCCTGACGTAATACTTGATGACATTTGCATTTTTGACTAGTTAGACTTAGTTATCTTGTATTTCTTTAAATCGTACTTGTATTCCTTAGACTGAGGAAACATTCTACTGCTGTGCTTGGAGCCATGATGATAGCAAGCCTCTACTTGCGGCTGCTGGTGCCAGAGGAATTGTTAGAATATTCGCACCTGCACTTGCAAGCTGCGTAAAACATTATATTGGGCACGGGAATGCTATCAATGACCTCATATTTCATCCTCAGGATCCGAACTTGCTGCTCTCAGCGTCCAAAGTACTTATCTCTGTTATTACTACTAATTATGTATTTTTAACACTAGAATACTCTACTTTACAGGATCACTCACTCCGGCTCTGGAACGTTAAGACGGACTTTTGTATTGCAATTTTTGGAGGGGTCGAAGGGCACAGGGATGAAGTTTTGGCGGCAGACATTCAGTTCAACGGGGATCGAATCGTCTCTTGCGGAATGGATCATTCCCTCAAGGTTTGGAAGCTCAAGAAACCGGAAATTGAGAAGGCGATTCATAAGTCGTATACTTATAACCAGAAATCGGCCAGGTAAGCACAAGACACGAATTTATTTTATTCTAGCGTAAGCGTTTCTCTGTAACAAAAAGTTTAATTTTGTATTGATAGGCCCTTCCCCACAGTGAAGGAAAACTTTCCACAGTTCACAACTCGAGACATTCATCGGAATTATGTTGATTGTACGAAATGGTTTGGGGATTTCATCCTCTCCAAGGTAAGTAAAGGCATATGGCTTTTTGTGCAATTAAATTACCTCGAGATCGATTGTTTTACAATATTTCCATGTAGCTGTGTCAACTTGCTTAAACCTTGGCTTTAATCTTTTCTGGAAAATCTGTATTACAGCAGCTCATTGTTGTATTCTATGCATATGGGCTAAAGTCTATATATTTTGGTAGCATTAATTTAAAATGTAATACACAGGAAACTGGAAGCAGGAAGCATTTCATTACAAGAAATCTGTATTTTTTTAAAATATTTTTATAGTCGTGTGAAAATAACATCAGCTGCTGGAAAGGTGGGAAAACGTATCAAGACTGGAAAGACATTGCAATCACTACAACTGAAACTACGTAAGGCGTTACAGATATGAGCTAATTTCTGTTGAATTTGCATTAAAGATATCCCTTTCGGTGGCTAATAAATTAAGTCTTATGTATACTAATTTAGTTCTTTTTGTAAGCAGCATGATTCACCGCCTGGACATCACAGACTGTGACATTTGGTTCATGCGATTCTCACTGGACTACCGGCAGACGACCTTGGCCCTAGGGAATCAGAAAGGGAAGACTTATATTTATGACTTGGACACTGATGACCCGGCCACGATCAAGGCGAGCGTATTGTTTAACCCAAAGTGCACTGCCGCCGTTCGTCAGACGGCTCTGTCCAGAAACGGGGACGTTCTGGTCTGTGTCTGTGACGATGGGACCTTATGGAGATGGGACTCTAACGTGAGTCATGGAGACACTGTGTAGGTGAGATGCTCTCGTCATTCAGCATCCTCTGAAGAGTGCTTTTGGAAACATTTCTTCTTATTCTTGGTAACATTAGTACAATACTAGGTCAGGTGATAATCTACCTTTAAAAATATTGAAATCAATACTTATATAATTTGTACAATGAAAACTGTGGTGTTTAACGTACCCGTAAAATTATTCAAAATTTGACTGCGTAAGGATATAACATGTAGCACTTATCACTGCCCATTCTGCCGACAAGCAAATATGTGTCCAATGTCTGAATATATTCGCTGGCTTGCATATTTGATTTGTGGATAAAGCCGATGTGTTTTCGGCAGCCCTAATATAATAGGTATTTGAATGTTTTTATACATTTATAAGGGGGATTTTGGCACGGGCTTTTTGCCTTACTACTTCCTTATTTTTACTCTCATTTTAACATTCTGTGCTGCATCATAAATCATAACTGTTTAGGTTATGCATTTTAGTTTGGATTTTTGCTTAACAATTTTACAGTAAAGTACATTCGTAAATAGGCGAGTAAGCGAGTATGTATTATCGAGGCAGGATAACTTCTTGTTGACAGTTTATTTTAACCAGTATTTTCGTTTGCTAATTTGCATATTTCCTTATGGGTTAAACTAAATTTTTTGTGCAGCGCTAAGATCAAGTGTATCCCAACGTCTGGCAGAAGCCGACTGTACCCGGCTACCCGTATACTTATGATGAGAGTTATGGTAGTACTTTCTCATTAAATGTTTTATTTTTGACGTTGGTCTGGCGTATTAATTGGCAATATATCGTATATTTTATTAGTCCGCTTTAGTACTTTTCACATATTTTCATAAAATCAATAGATTTAGGAGAGCAGCACAGTTTTCAGCGCCATACATCTGTAAAATAAATATGACATTCTAGAGACTGAGTATTAGTACTTTGGTGATACGTTAAAACTTGTGATTTGTGATCTTCTGATATTTAAAAAGTTATCTTCAGAGAAACCGTCCCGTACTAACTGTATTAGAAATATGACTATGTGGCCCGCAATCATATTTAGAAAATCAATGTTTCGTACGACGTATTACTTCGCAATATATCGTATTTTTTAATATTTCACTTTAGTACTTTTTCCACACATTATAAAATCAATAAATTCTGCATAGTAATAGTATATTTGTAGGAGAATCACAGTTTTCAAGTTTCGGTCACACAAATCAACACGGTACAGGATCAGTATTGGATGGGTTGTCTCCTTCTGGCCATTTAGTATCCGTAGCTCTGGACACGGACGGCGGGGGCAGCTGGGGCGGAGTAGTAGCCGGTGTCAGCCTTGAGGGCTGGGGCAGCGTATGAGGATGACTGGTACTCTGGGATCCTGGGAAGGGCCAGGGACTTGAGGATCTCCTCTGGGACTGGGGGTGGGGTCGGCAAATGGGCACCCTGGGCACGGAAACCGTTCTCGTCAGCGGTGTAGGTCACTGTGGAAAGATCACAGAGAAAAAAAGCGTCAGGTTCATATTTTAATTCAAAGCTATGTCATACTCTATCCTATCACGTTGTCTAAAAGGTCGTAGGTCATACCGGTGAAGGACTGTCCTTCGGGTGAGGTCCATGAGTATGACCCGTCCGTGACGACTGCTGGCCCTTCGGCTCCGCCGACGTTCTTCAGGTTCCCGTTCTGGTTGTAGCTGGTACCATCTCCGCTCTGGACTCTGCAAAGCAAAGGAAAGGCATAGGCATAAGAAAATGCGTGCAAAATGGAGGGTCAAAACTTAAGGTATCGGGTCACTGGGGTCACTTACTCGAGGTTGTAGGATCCGGCGTTGTCGTTACGGAGAAGGTGCTTCACGATTGGGACATGGGCAGATTTGATGAGGGCAGGGGCGCTGTAGGAGCCATAAGACTCTGTGCGGACGATCGGGGCTTCGTAAGCAGAGCGGACGATCGGGGCTTCGTAAGAGGAACGGATGATCGGAGCATCGTAAGAGCTGATTCGGATCTCAGGGGCACCGTAGCCGTTGGGGACGGCCAGGGCAGTGGCGACGCAGAGAGTGATGAGGGCGACCTTTAAATTACAAAAAAAAGAGGGAGTTAGAATACTGTAAGTTTTTAAAATTATGATACTGTACATTTTCAAAATTTTGATAATTCTGAGCCAGGTACGTACAACTTGCATGTTGATGCTTAAAGGTTTTCGTGAGAAAAGACTGGAAAATTGAGACTGTTCCTGGTAAGAGGAGCTGGAAGTGACTGATGACCAAACTAAGTTCCCTGGACCATTTTATAGTCGGGCCTTAACCTTCGGAGCTTCGGCACTTACTTCTATATCTATGCTTTTCCTGTAGGCTGTATAGAATTGTTGTTCTGCTCTCTGCTCTATCTTTAGCCAGTTGGCCCTCAGCTTCTGAGGGTCTTAGGTCTTATGCATTGGAGATTTTAGTGAAAGCAATGCAAAGGGTTGGACCTACTATTTACATGCTCATCAGAACAACAGGCATAATACTACATATAGTACCTATACTGATACTGAGGTACATTTAAGGTTAACCTTGGGAAAACTGAAGGCGTTTCCGGGCGAGCCCTTCGCCCACAAATAAATATTAGTTCTATTTTAGTATGAGATGATCTCAACAAGGTCCCACTGGAGCATGGCATGGAAAAAGGGAAAGTTTTTCTTATTTTTATTACAAATTCAGGGTTAGGTACTAACTGCATATTGGCTCGAATTTAGAATATAAGAATCGAACTGGAGAAGTACTTATGCTTATACTGTACTGCAGAAGCACAATACTAATACTTGTGTATTTGTGTCAATTCAGATCTGCATAATTTGAGTATTTTGATTATTTTCTTTAGCGTTAAAACATGTAATGCTTTGTTTCGACTTTTAGCCCGAAACTAACTATTTATGTTGACATGAAAAATCTAGGTGTTCACCGAAAAATATGACTCAGGTCGGGTACGGGATGCTTAGGTATGAGTCCAACATTTACATTATGCTTATTTCCACCCACTGTTTTGGACTAAAATCTATATTTTTAGCAAGCTTAAGATTAAGTAATCGGGAATATACTATAAGGTTATTGAGAGCACTAAGATGAACGGCTACAGCTCTGAAGTAATACCATCTTACAAAGGGTATATTGGAAACGCTTATGTAAACCGAATCGCTTATATTTTGGCTTGAGTTTTTAGCTCCGGAAGAAATGTTACGTTTTTGTGAAAATAATATATGTCCGTTTTAGGAAGAAATGTGACGATGTCAGGAAGAACAATAAACGTACCTGAGAATGTGAGAATTTATAAATCGTGCATCGTGCTTTAAAATAGCCTAACCTAACCCAACTTAAATATATAAAGTTAACAAAGAAACCGAAAATATAAACCCAGAGTAGGTTTTGAGCGCATGAACTTAAACAGTCATATATTCTGGAATGGGTAATATTTTTTTTCCCTAAAAGAGTGACATTTTTTCCTGAGCAAGTAATATTTTTTCCTGAGCAAGTAATATTTTTTCCAAAAGGAGTAACATTTTTTTCCAGAACGAATAATATTTTTCATAAAAGAGTAACATTTTTGATATTTCCAATGATTCCTTACCAAAGAATCTGCATTTACCTAATTAAAAATGACATATTTAAATAAAACTAAATTAAATATTAGATAAGCGACCTCTAAGTGACCAAAAAACCGAAATAATTTTCGGATCCAAAAATAAAATCCATTTCTTGTCCTTGTCTCGGGTCCAGGCTAATGGCTGAAGACACTACTCTTTCATAAATTGAAGGCCTAAATATTTTTGGACGAAGGGCTCGTCCCGAAACGCCTTTGCTTTTAGCAAGGTTAAGGCATGCCTGTTTGCCTGCGATGTGGAAGATTGAAGTAGTCAACCATGCAATGTCCATGTATTCAGTCAACTGTTGAATAGGTACTACGATCGTACGATCTTCAGATGCTGAGACTGAGGGTCAATCGTCTAAAGATAGAGCTGAACAACAATTCTATTCTTATACACTGGCAATCACACTAAAGGGTGGAAAGTAAATATGTCCTGAAGCTCCGAAGGTTAAGGCCCGACTATAAAATGGTCCAAGGAGCTTAGGTTGGTCATCAGTCACTTCCAGCTTCTCTTACACGCAACAGTCCCAATTCTCCAGTCTTTTCTCCAGAAAAACTAAAACTCTTAAGCATCAACATGCAAGTTGTAAGTTCTACGGGCTCCGAATTCCCTAATTTCTTAATATAAGTTAGAATTTTCAAAATTATTAATTTTCCCTATTTTTATTATCAATTTCAGGTCTCCCTCATCGCCCTCTGCATCGCCAGTGCCCTGGCCGTCCCCAATGGCTACGGTGCCCCTGACATCCGAGTCATGTCCTACGATGCCCCTGCTGCTGCCCCTGTCCATTCCTCTTACGAAGCCCCGATCGTCCGCACAGAGTCATATGGCTCCTAC